>CABFOQ010000959.1:0-14737 GCA_900660455.1 Gephyroberyx darwinii | reverse complement strand
CGCCACGGCGATCTTGAAGTAGTAGACGGCGCCACGGATCCAGGAGCCTCCGTGGACGGGGTCGTTGAAGTGGCCGATGTTGATGATCCACACAGCGATGCAGATGAGGGAGATGACCTTGGACAGCTGCTCGCCAAACTCGTCCAGCTTCTGCTGCAGGGGCGTCTTCTCCTGCTCGGTGGCCGCCATCTCATCACGGATCTTACCGATCTCCGTGTTAACACCGGTGGCCACCACCACACCCACAGCCTTGCCAGCTGCAATGTTGGTGCCCTGAAAAGAGATTTTATCATTTGTACTTGAACCAATGTGTACATACTCTTAATACAATTCACCTTCAAATAAAAACAGAGGCATATATTCCTGAACAAGTGGCTGAAGGTCAGCAAGACGATGTGATGAGTTGTGGAAAGTTGACTAGACTTCTTACAGAGAAGAGCATGTTTTTCTTATCCTGGTTGACAGCACGTGGGTCAGGCACAGGGTCAGTGTGTTTGATAACAGAGACAGACTCGCCTACAAAGACAACAGAGGGCAACGGGTCAAATCTATTTGCATTTGTCTCTGCGCAAGGTCCTAGGGGGAAATACAGACTTCAACAATCATCTCTACAGAGGGTTCAACAGCACTATTCATTATTCATTATATCTGGAAAACTGAAAAAGGAGCATTTGTGCAACTTGAGAATGAAGATAGATCATTGAGAATAATTGCAAATGCCCATTTCTAACCACAAACATTAAAACATTAAATTCAGTAACACATGTGCTCTTTGGAAAGAATGTCACAATACAGCCCTGTTGTCACAGTCACAGTCTTCTTAGCAATGAGTGATAGAAGTGAAATACATGATTAGAAATAGGGAGAATGTGATTCTTTAATCCTTGGTATGAAAACAATGAGTAACCTCAAATTAATTGTCAAAGGAAAGAATGATGGTGGCTGTGCTAAAACTAGCAATCAGCAGACTTGTCTTACCGGTCAGAATGGATTGGTCTACCCTCAGAGTTGTTGATATGATTGAACAGATACGGATGTCAGCAGGCACCTTGTCTCCAACTAGAGTCAAACAGAACCACAATTAGAGATGAAACACATCAACCACAAAATGTCAAATATCTAGAATGCAAAAGGCAGAGAAACAGCTACAGGGAATCGGCAATATACTGCAGTATACTGAGTTTTGAATAGGCCAGGTGTACAAGGACACCTCTAACAGTCTGGTATTCAAAACTCACAATAATGACAACAAGCAGACGTTAGAGTAAAAAATGGCAACAGCAATAAATGGGGGCCAAACAAATGCACCAATTCACTTTGTTACAAAATGTTCCTTTGAAAGTGAGCTGACTCAGTTTTTCACCCCATCATCAGAAAAGTCAAAAATGCCAGATGAGTCAACATGCTTATCAATAATGCTTTCAAAATGCTTTTCAAATATTGACTTTGCTATCTTTAGCTCATGGTCCAATATAGCTCCACTGGGGCCACCAATGATAAAAATAAAAATAAAAAATGGACTCATGGTACTGAAAAGCGTTTTGGATAAAAGTGTCCTCAATTTGTAATATTATGTTGTTGTGCTTGACGATAGGCTAAATAGAGACTTGATAGACAAGGCATTGTGTGTTTTCTACAGGCAATCATTCAGCATTAATGTAAACTGATGAAGCACAGCTCGTTTCAGGGTTGGTTGCTATGCCACACAGCAGCAGAGCAGTGCTGCCCTTCCATCGCTGTAGGGAAAGAGAAAAAGAGCCAAAGAAAGAGGAGGAAATGGAGGACTTGTGAGCCATAAAAGGCTTGTCTCAAAGGAAATGGCCAATTTGGGCACATTTGAATTGCAGTGACCCAATTCAGCTTCCTAATGGTACATAAAGGCAAAGGAAACTGGGGAAATGGCTCAGGCTATGGCACAATTCTGTGTGCGTAGTCTACATATAGGCCTACTTTGTTAAAAATGCAAATTGTGTCAGATTTGTGAGCCGTCAACCAAGAACACAGTAGGCTCACACGTAAGTTGGAATGTCACAAAACAAGTCAAATACCTAAACTCCTTTTAAAATCAGGAGATAGTTAAAGCGAAAACTCAAACCTCTGCGTGAGAAAGGAAGTACTGGAAACACAGGAAGAGGTCAGGACTCCCTTTTGAGGGAAACTCGTACACTAATCCAAACCCCCCTGTGCCCTTCAGAGGAGGGAGGGGAAAATAGCAATGGGACAAACAATGAGCGCAGCCAAAAATGGGAGAAGTATTTTGATATGCTGCCCGATGCACCTATCATGTTTAAATGTGGACACATGATGGCAACTGTTTCCCTGTCATCCCCACAGCACAGGAAGAGGTAGGGTTAATACCAGCCACTGTCAATGAATGGAGGACAAAGATCAAGCCTACATGACAGGAAGGTCCTCTCAGCCTAATAACCTCTCTTGGGAATCATTATACTGTGATTGCCAACTTGCTAACCCTCAATTAGCAAGTTCAAGTCTAAGCTGTCACATATTTCCAATTCCAAGACATAAAGCCTCACCACAATTAAGTCTCGTTTCCTTGAGTGTTGACATAGCACTGTGAGAAACGACCTGGTGAGCAGTCGGAGTGTCAACTCATTAGATGTACTGGTAGCTGTGCCAGGAACTCTGATCTGTCAGTGGGCATTCGCTGATCAAGAGATGGTGACAGCTTTTCTGAGAAAGACTTGTGGAGCTCAGTTGTATCTTTAAACCATCCAAATATGGAACAACAAGCTCAATGGAAGCTTCACTTCAGAGAAGGTCACGCAACCTGGCTCTCAGATGGAAGCATACAGGCTCAGGGTCAGTTTGCTTTCAATCCAACATAAAATTGAGACTGCAATTCACTTACTGATGATAGAGCTTGATAATCTTGTTATACACTGAACATATAACCCTTTTTCAAAGCAAGAAATTTTCAACTTTTGAAGAACACCCAGATCCTCAATTGACTAAACTGGAAGAGAACTGATCCCATCCCTGGAAGGCCTAAAAAGGATTGCCTTTGGCCGGGTGACAGGTACAAAACATGAAATGTTTCCCTTAGGAGCCACAAAGCTTTACAGTCACATCCTAGATACCACAGGAAGTGCTACGCAACTATGTCGTTACTTTTGAAGAGACATTGACAACTTCTGAGAGTTGAGCCAAGAAACATTAGGATAGTCTGCCAACTACTTTCTGACATCATTATACAAAGAAATGAACGAGTGTTACGGCTAGCTTTGTGCAACACTGGCATTGTCCTCAAGCCGTGTTACACTGCAGGCCTGCTCTAAATGAAGTGTCTGTATAAATATCATTTATCCCTTAGTATCAACATCCCACTTGGTAGCAGCACAACCATTTGTTCCAACATGACCACTTTCTCAATCCCTGTGCTTCACAACAGGTCTGAGTCTCCTCGTCTTTGACACTGAAAAAGGCTTTACAACGGGACGCCCAGACTTTGAGTGAGACGTCTCACCCAATAGGACTCCTGGAGGTCCCTTTTAAACGGCTCTTTCAACAGCAAGCAAGGCTGTCACGGCGCCAAAGCTGCCAGCTTTGACTGGCACATGCCCCTGCTGTGTATTAGGGAACAGCGTGTGGTTCAGTCGTGGCCAGCCAGGAGGCTGCATATGCTGATGGCAGCTGAAACAAAAGGTTGAGCTCCTGCCATGTCGAGGGGGCTCTTTCAGAAACACAATCAACAGGTGACACATCCTGCAGCTTTGCATCGGTGCTTCTTACGCTTCTCTCACTGGGTACATTTACATGCACATAGTAATGTGATATATAGAAAATACTTAATACTGAGACTATAGTGAGATGAAGAAGTTAACATGATTCTTTTAAGTAAAGCCATGTCCCATGTAAGGGGGAGGTTACATGGGACATGGCGTTATTACAAGTATTCAAATGGGGAAAAAAAACCTGACAGGACATGAGCTATCACCATGTTAGCATTTACCAAAATGAACCAACATTTGCCTGGTGGCTAGATTTCCTACCCGGCTACTGCTAATATGTTACAGATACATATATGTGACAGCTGACTTGGAGCTGATGTTCACCTCTGACTTAAGTTATTATCAGCACCGTGTTTGTTGTGCATCTTAAGCAGCAGACTGAGCTTCTACATAGCATGAAACTGTTGCCATAGTAACAAAACTTGTCCCAGGACTGGTGTGAGCACTGAAGCTCTTCTTGTGAATGAACTGAGAGCTTAGCAGTCAGTAAAAACACAAAGTTAAGATAAAGCTAGACATAACATAAATTGGGAATTGATGTCAATGTCAAATAGTCATGACTGAAAGTTTGTGAAACCCCTTACACAATTACGGAAAGTTTGAGTATTTACCATGCAATCCGTATTTAATCCAAATTGGCATTTTCTAAAATAAAGGATTGATATTAACCAATTTAAATGAAAAATAAATGAACGCCCTCTTGCATTAGTTCGCACAAGTAGGTAAGTAGAATCAGATGGGTAAACAATCTGGTATGGAATTAACCATTCAAAGGTCAGATCTAAGGGAACTATGAAATCTGAAGGAAACCAGAGAATTCATGACAGGCCATCAGTCTCAGAACTGAAGCTGGGCTGAAAGTGGCTGTTCAACAAGACGGTGATCCTAAGTATTTATAAGTATCTACCAAAGAATGACTCAGGAAGAAGAAGTTTAGTGTTCTGGATTGGCCAAGTCAAAGTCCTGACCTAAATCCATTGAGATGCTGTCGGGACCTGAAGCAGCTGTTCATGTGAGACCTCAAACCTCACTGAGTTGGTTGAGTTCTGTAAGGAGGAGTAGGAGAAAATCCCTCCAGGAAGATGAAGACACCGATCAGTGGCTATAGGAGACATTTACTCCAAGTCATCAGTGATAAAGGAGGGGCCACAAGTTACTGATTGAAGGAGTTCACGTGTTTTTGCACAGAGATATCTGAGGTTTTGTTAAATAAACAATGAAAGTATATAATGTATTTGTGCATGTTCTTTATTTGGGATGTTGACTTCCTTCCATGTTGATAATGACTTCCTGCATATAAAATCTAAGGCGGTGATGATGGGAAACCTCTTTGAGCATGAGATCGACATTTCCTTGGCTGGCTAAGCTAATATACTGAACATGCTTAATGAGCCTAGCCCTCTGTCTTACCTCCCTAGGTTTTAGTACAAAGATATGGACTTTGGACTTTCTGATGTTACAATTTAGCGAAAAAAACATCTTGTGAAAGCAGACATTGATTAGAGGGGGAGAAAAACTTAGTAAATGGGATGTAAATATATTTTCAAGATATCTACCTTGTCATCACCATGTGAAATAGGTTTTGTGTCAGTAATACAATTATAAAAATATTAGGGCCTGCTTTAAAAATGCCTTTCTTTAACAAGAGGATAGCTGATGGCCTTACTCTTTAGCAGCCTTCTTGTTATTACCTCTCTAATATGATATACGACTGTAGAGGCTGCATTGAGGACTACAGTGAATAGGAAACAGACATTCACATGCCTATTATTGGTTTTGGCCGTGTACGTGTGTGCGCGCGTATGTGTGTGTGTGAGTGTGTGTGGCTGGGGGGTCCAGAAGGGTACTTATGTTTCCGTCACTTTCCCCTCATGTCTTAAGGTCACTACTTTCAGCAGTGGCCCCTCATTAAACCCTGGGTTAAAGTCTGACCTCACACCCTCCAAACTATAACCAGACAGCATAGCACAGATTCCCAGTAGTCTGCAGTACATGACTCAAGGTTAACAAGGCTAGTGCAGTGGACTGTTACACAAGGGGAAGGCAGCTGCACAATCTGCATTAGAGTAGCAGTAGCTTTACCAATGGAGGCTGGGACCCACTATTAGTAGCACTAGAGCTTCATTTAACATAAGGCCTTTGGTAAATGTTTTTATATAAAGCATACACACTACCTTGAATGCAGACATTGGTGGCCCTAGTGAGGACTGAACCCCTAAATGTGGTGCCATGCCCTCCCTATTGAGCTACACAAGACCACAAAGGTGGAACATTTTGGGATGCTGACTTTGTAAACTCTGTAAAGCTATGGTCTGTCGACCATATGTCATCATGACCCATGGGTCTGCAGGTTTTCATTCTAACCAAAACTGGTTGAAGGTGCCAATCAGTGAAGTGAGCTGCTGTAGTGTTTGGTAGAATGAAAACCTGCAGACTCTCACATAAGTGAAACCCCTGATGCAAAGGACTTTCCTACATCAGAGTTTTGTGAGCTTCCAATTCCTCTTTGCTCAATCAGTAAGACTAAGCCATTTTCGTCAGTCTTGCTGACAAGTCGAGAACACTGAACACCTGGCTGGACCAGACCTTTGCCAAAAGACAGTCCCTCAGTGACAACAGACGCTTGCCAGGTCACACAGAATGCCACATGCTATCCGTGGTGTCTGGAATCTCAGTGGAGGGTGTGGGTGCTGATGGGTAGGGTCCCTGTGCGTTGGGCCTGATGGGGTGGGATCATTATCCACAAACTACTTCCCTATAAGGTCATCTCACTCTCCACACAATAGGAGCAGATGAGAGATCCTCCCCCATACTTCCCCCCCACACAGGCCCCTATCAGTACCAGACAACGTCACAGGCAGCAGAGAACAAACCCATTCAGCTCTGTTACCCGCATCCAACTGTCCAAATCCTCAACACCAAACTGAACTGGTAACATACTATGTCATGTGTTATGACCAGGAAATCAACTTTTTAATCTGGCTATAATGGCTGGTGGACTGCAGCAGGTAAATAAGTGAAGTTGGCTGGTAAAAGCTGAAGTGGTTGGTTGATTGGACAAACTTACCAGCCACAGACTTATCAGCATTTGGCTGGATGCACTTTCCCATAGTGATGACAACTAGTGCAAGGCTAGATTAGCGTCAAGTGTAAAAACTGGCTAAGCGGTATTAACATGATTCAGTATGATCCATGGGATAATTGCAGTTTCTAAACTATTCAGAGAAAATCAGTGAATTGAATGGAAGTAAATTAATCCCAGATGTAGTTTTGGTGTACCGCCTCAGCATTAGGGTGAGCCACATTGCTGCGAAGAAGCAAACCCACAGCAGCACCCTGACAGGCAGCATCAGAGACCGGCTGCTCGGCTATTCTTCTCACGACTGAGCCAGTCACAGAGGGCCTGCGCCTGTGTCCTCTACCGCGGCTCAGCAGTAGCTGGCCAGCATCTGCGTCAGCACACTCCTATTCTGCATGGCAGGGCGTCACTTTGGAGCTCAGGGAAAATATTATTCATGAAAAAGGAGCCTGACAGGAACCATTATGAAGGGGATTTGGAAAGTAGGCTGAGCTGACGGGCTCCTCCTGACGGCAGTAATAAAGCATTTGGATCTCTTTTTAGAGAAAGGCTCAAGATGCTGAGAGCTAAACCTTCAGTGACCTTCACTCAGACAGTTTCAGTAACCAGGCTCATACTATGCAATAGGGGAGTAACATCACAAGTCCACCTGTCCCACATGTTTCATTTAAAGCTGATCTAAATTTAGCCAACTAATCTCAGATTCACCCATGACCCATCATCAAAATATGACCAGCACTCTAAACTCTAAATTATTTTATAAAAACGTAGGTGGATTTTTCCTCCGGATACATGCATTTGCATTTGTCCTTGTCAAGGTGACTTTGGAGTCCTGCTGAACGCTGTCCCACGTCACCCACTGTAAAAATGTTCCCCAGAGCAGGATGGGAGGGGCCGGGTGGGACCAGACACCTGTCATCTTCACTACTGTCACTGCCTACTATAAATAAGGCATTCCTTAATCTAAACAGCCCTATGAAGGCTAAAAATAAAACCTACCACTATGCACAGAAACACACTGCATCACCTCGGTGTCTTAGGGTTACACACAGTATCACGATAACGCTAGCGCCACAAGGATTCAGCATTCCACAACACATCCGTCTCTGTTCATCCCTCTAAGCAGCTATGTGTGTGCGCTGTCGGGGAAACAGCCCTCTGAAAATCAAAGCCATACGTCTCGGGGTTAGGATTTCAGCTACTGAAATACGCTGACTAGTTCACAGCAGCATGAATCATTCCAGACTCTTTCACATGCTGCACTGGAGGAAAATTGCCTATGAGTTGGGCGGCTGCAGCCAAGGATGTGGCAGCATGTAGTGCTGGCAGGAGCAGCAAACTTCAACTGAGCCTCATCCAGGTTGTGTGTGGACACTCCTGGGGTAGGCACGAGGAAAAGCACACACACAGTGAAATAAGCCTTAATATCACCTGTGCCCAGCCCTTTGAGACAATGGGTTAATAGGAACATCTCAAAATACACCACTCTTGTAGGGTGAGTCACCTCTGCAGTGGCACTTGGGAAAGGGGTGGGGGTGAAATTGAGCTTGTGCTAAATGTAATCCATGACCATACCTGGATTCATATGATCTATTAAAAATAGACTTCACCTGAGGCAGAGCCAGATACCAACAAAAAACTATCCCATCAAAACACCAGAGCTTTTAGGGGCTTCTTTAATCCTCAAAAGGCTGTATGAGGTCACTGAGAAACAAGAAAATCAGCAGTAAATTGGCAATTTTCTGTGTATCACAAGGATAACTCCAGTTTGGTTCATGTGATATTCAGATGGTTCTTTTGCCTGAGAGACATCTAAGAACCGAATGACGTCTAACCTTCTCACACGTAGGCAGTTACCTGATGAGTTTACGTAAGCGGCTTAAAATGAGTATAGCAATAGAAAAGTGTTAACTTCTTGGTTCGGCAACATTACAAGCAACCGCAGGGCTCAGTAACTCTAACCAATGTTTCCACCACGGCCTTGATTTTAAATTCCATGACCTAAAAATATTATTCCTTCCTGGTTTGTTAATATTGTTTTTCAGCTCAACAGTTTGGTTTCCACTACAGTTGAGCTTGCTATAGAGAAAAGCAGCTGAAAACCACCATGCAATGCAATGAATGCCTGAAGCAAGTTGTAAATTACATTCTAGTCTATTTCTGTAAAGTGAAATTCCTTGATATTCCATCACTACCCCAGAGGATTTATCAAATTCACTGACTTTCCCTGACACCTCTCAATATTCCATGATATTCCAGAAATTCAATGGCCAGTGGGAATCGTATAAGAAATGTTCCCTGGAATAACCACGTATGACAAGAGCAAAGGAAAGAAATGAGAGCAGAGAAGATGGGTAGAAAACATTTTTCTTTAGATCAAGACAATCTTTTAGAATAAGTTTGATAAACCTAGCCCAGTCCAACTCAACACACACATCAGGTCAGGTCAACTTACCGGCGACCTCCACAATGTCACCAGGCACAATGTCTTTGGCCTTGATCCTCTGGACAGTTTTCCTGTCCTGGCGGTAAACTTTACCCATCTCAGGCTCATACTCCTTAAGGGCCTCAATGGCATCCTCAGCATTACGTTCCTGGTAAGAAAAAAAAAATGTTGGCACCAACATTGAGTTACTGGCAGGTAAATTGATTGATAACATCACATAAGCTAATAATGCATGTTAGTGGCACTGCCAGAGTAAGCGCTAATGCCTTTAAAGAAGCCATTAGCTTTACAGCTTTAAAAAACTAAAAAAACAATTTAAATAAAGAAATTATTTAACCACAAGAAAGGAAATATCTTGTTGCATTAGCCTACTAGCAAAGTGGCTTACTGATTAAGACCACAGATAACATTTCGATCGCAACTGAGACTTTTTTAAACAATGAAGGTGGCCACAGGCGTGCTAATATTTTTTTCAACAGCAAGACAAATATAGACCTCTCAGTACAATACTCGTCTATGTAAGCCACTTTAATAAGTGGAATTTAGTGTTGTAGGAGCTTCTCTACACGTTTTGAAAGGTCAGTGACCCACATGCTAGACCCATATTTGGCTGCCTGTCTTTTACCCCCCACTGAAGCCAATATTGTTACAGAGACACCACAATGTACAGATCTTTAATGTCTCAGCACCAGGAAAAGCGTATCGAGATCGTATCATGAAAACATGAAGCCTCCAATTGGTTCAGGTGTGCCTGAGTAGAGCTGGAGCTAAAACCTGCAGGACAAGGCACTTGCGGACTGGGTTGGGTGCCGCTGCTCTATTGCGTAATGAACTGTGCTTTTGTTTAAGGATCTAAATACAGTGGCGGTTGCTCCAGGATGGATCATATTAGATCTGGAAGTTTCTCACCTGCCACACGCCCACAATGGCATTGGCTATAAGAATGAGTAAGATTACAAAGGGCTCCACAAAGGCTGTGATCGTTTCTTCTCCCTCCTCAAACCAGGCCAGGACCTGAAAACAGTACAACAAACATGTTATTTATTAAAAGACAGATCAGTTTGTTACGCATCATTCAGAGATGTGAACAGGAAAAGCAGCCAAGAAAGCAAGAGAGCGGTCATATCCCATTCGAAATGAATTGGGGGGGTGGGGGGTGTATAGGAAAACTGAAATCCTGAAAATCCTGGTTTTTAATAACGTAGTATCATCCTACGTGTTTCTTACATGAGAGTTTGAGTACTGTACTAAGAAATCAGGTGTATTACGCTGAAGAAATTCCAAACATATCATACTCGACACACACTTCCCTGGCCTCAGTTTAATGGACTGATATAAAACCTATAGTCAGGAGATAGGTATTGTATGTAGCAGTGTCAATGTAATTACAATTAGTCATCCAAACTGGCCACTTAACAAAAGAATAATGAGCAAAACGTGGCCAGTTGTAACGTATTAATTCAATTCATTACAAGCAAACTGTTGAGATTCTCCAGTGGCCATTTGTAAGTATTGACTTTTTAAACAGTAGAGTAGGAGCACATTTTGGAACGTATGGAAATGCAGATTTCCTGATAAGCATTCAATTTAAGTCAATAATCCAAACATCTCAGGTCTTCCTGATTACCCCTGCTCCCTAGGAATTCAGATAAAGACAGCTTTACTATGGCCATAGTGGCACTGGGCCCAAGTAATTGCCTCTTACAGCCAGGAAAAATACATTAAAAAACATTTTATTTCCTTTTGCTGGTAAATTGCCTTGTGTGTCACAGGCATTAGTAAATGTCCCATAATGTAATAAAGCAATCAGCAAGACCCAACTGGCTGCACTTGATGCCAAAAACCTTTTCAATGGCATAACTCAAATAGCAAGCATAACTCTGAATAGTTGTGTCAATAGCTTACAACAGAAGCACAGGCCCAGATATTACAGTGGCCTGTCACACTTCAAACATTTACACTACTCAACCCTTCCTCCTTGCCTTCCCTCACATGCAGAGGTCAAAAACATTTATAGGAGTTAGACTCCTCTACATGTCCTTTTATTTCAAAATAGGAGCAGGCATACCATTCTGCCAAGCAGAATCATACAAACAAATATGTTTGGTTTTGAGTAACTGCCTCATAAAGCTGGCCAAATATGTAGTTTAATTTCCCTAAACTGGACCAAAGCCTTATTACACTTATTAAACATATCTGTGCCTTCTTCTTTCATCCTTTAACAGTCCTGTACTAAGACTAGATTATTGCTAAGTATAGCTTGGTTCGGCTGGCCTAATCATATAACATAGGTTGTTACTGCGATTTAAGGGGTGAAACTTTTGAACAGTACTGAAACAAAAATAAAAGTATGGAAGTGACAGCCTATGTTGAGGTGGGTTGTGTGCTTTTGTCTGACTAGTGCCCTCCCACCAAGGGTCAGGGCCCAAATTTGGACTTGAGTGGTGCTCTGTCCCCGTTAGACAGCAGCCACTGACACCTCTCTGTCACCTGACTGGGCACTACGTACCAGCTCTCCTAGCTGACACACACAGAGAGATGGGCTCAGTTAGCAAAATGCTCTTTGACTACCCTTGATTCCATTGTGCAATCATTTCAAAGAATATGACAGAGGAAAATTGCATGAATTATTCATGCATTGTATGGAGACAGAAATTAATTCCAAGTTTTGTTGTATGAGAAAGATTTTGGCATCTAGATAATTTTTTCATAAATCACCACTTTGGTTTGGATTTGTTGTAAAACAAAATTCATTCAAAAGACGCAGTCATACATGAGGCCACAAAAGAAACTTACAAATTAAAACTTTTCCAGTGATTAAAACAGAGAGACAGCCTATACAGTAGAGCTATTAATATAAAGGCCTGAATTACATCACACTGAGATAGCATTATTTGGCTATTTTCATTTGATTTATCTTGTGACTGGGCTTCAACAGCCCAATGACGATGCAATTACTTCATGACAGCCCAAGATCAAACATTTAAATGTCTTGCACTATAATGAAGAGTCAGAGGCATGAGCGAGACTGGGGAAGTTATTACACAGCAACTGTGCAAGACGACTCAAATGTCTTACTTGGCACATGGTGATAGCAACTCAATACCAGCTACCGCTGTTGCTCCCATTCCCCAGATGGTTCACTCGCCTTCTCAGCTGTTTGGCTCCCTAATCCGTGAGTGTAACCCCAGCTGAGCTATACAAACTGAAGACGTTCACACTTTGACACTATGCAACGTGTAAACTTTCCCCTGCCATTCATCACCCTGGGCTTAATAATAATAATCCCATCCGCCATATTATAAACACCAAGGCCATCCTTCTGCAGTAGAAAGCACTGACTTGCCTTTTGATTTCACTCACCTTTATAGAGTATTTTTATATAAGCTTGATTTTACCCGACAGTGTACAACAGGAAGTAATAAGAGAGGAGTGACAGGGGGATGGAGCACAACGACAGGTCAACAGCCTGATGAACTCAGGTCACAAGCACGGGACACGTTACTCCCTGGAGCACCTACAGTTCTGGCCAACATTATTGGCACCCTTGCATTTTATGCAGTGAACGTACAATATTTTCTGAAATAATTGGAAATTGATACAACTTTCGGTCTTCACACATACATCTATCGATTTACAACACATGCTCAAACAATAATAAGTATCTTTGGTTGTATATGTATCTTAGGTTTCAAAATGGAAAAGTGGCCATGATTATTGGCACCCTTTAGAACAATTCAATCAATTCTGTTGGAAATAGATTCTCATCTGCAGTGTAATTCAACCCACTTGTGACAGGTTGCAGGTGCCCACATGGTATAAATTAACCAATTATCAATTTTAAAAAGTGCTAAAACAGTCTGTTCTGCTTCCCTAGTTGTCTGAAACTGGTGAAAGCTGTCTGAGGATGTCAGAAAAACTATTATCACCAAACAGAAGCGTTCACAAGGCTAGAGGAGCCCACAGAAGACCCCACTGCTGAAAGAGAAACACAAGAAGGCCCAATTGATCTTTGCCAAAACCCACCTGGACAAACCTAAATCCTTCGAGGGAAAATGTTCTGTTGGCTGATGAAACCAGATTAGAGCCCTTTGGCAATGCAGATAAGAGCTTTGTTTACAGAAGACGAAATGAAGCTTTTAAAGAAAAGTACACCCTACTTACAGGCAAATGGTGTAGGTTTCATAATGCTGCAGGGCTGCTTTGCAGCCTTGGTTACTGGACGTCGTGAACGCATTTAGAGCATCATGGTATCAGAAGATTACCATGGTATTTAGAAGGGAAATGTGTTACCCAGTGTCAAAAAACTGGGTGTCAATCAAAGGTCATGGGTCCTCCAGCAGGACAATGACCCAAAACACATCCAAAAGCACCCAGGACTGGTTCAAGAGAATAAGATAAGATAGGTACTGATCTCAATCCCATTGAGAACCAATGGCTAGACCTGAAATGTGCAGTTGGTCAAAGGAATCCTTCAAACATTGAAAAACTGGAGCGGGTTGCAACTGATGAGTGGGAGAAACTGCCAGCAGAAAGGAGCAGGAAGCTTATTGAGGGTTACAAGAAACATTTGGAAGCAGTCATCATTGCCAAAGGCTGTGCAACTAAGTATTAGAAAAGGGAACCAATAATCACTTTGATTATTGGTGAAATAAAACAGATGAACGTGTGAAGACCAAAAGTTGCAATGAATGCTATGATACATTAGTCTACAGAAATAATCAGTATAATACAGAGTGATGAGTCTAGCAACCCAAACAAGGAAATTTAGCTGTTTACATTCAGCAAAACACAAAACAAATGTAGTGATATACTTACAAAAGATATACATGCAGCCAGCAGAAGAATTCGTACAAGTAAATCCTCAAACTGTTCAACAACGAGCTCCCATAAAGATTTCCCTGCAGAAGGAAAGTTAGTTTAAAAAAAACCCAAAAAACAATAACGTGATAGAGACATGTCATCACAAAATAGTAAGAATATCAGTATTTGTGATTACCTTCCTCTGCTGGCAACTCTGTGTACAGGGGATGGCAATCCAGGGAGAAAAAGAGAAAGAGGAAATGGACAGGACAGTCAGTGGTTCAAAAAGTAATAATCAGCTACTAGAAAAGAGGAGCTCAAACTTGAGATTTCAATACAAGACCATACAAACACAAGATATACAACACCGGCACATTCACTGTTTCACTTCACATTTTACTTAGTACCGAATCACATATCACAAATTAGAATGTGCTATTAACAAACCACTAACAAATAGTGGGCTGAGGTGGTTTGTGCTTGATCATTATATTCAGTGATGCAGTGTACATAAAAAGGTGGCTAACAACTCTGAACAACCACAAATATTAAACTAAAATCAGTTATACTTTCACAAAAGCATTATTTAATGCTTCATGTCAGGCTAGAAATGTGGGTTTCCACATTCCACATAAAAAACAGGGGTTAGGCGAGTTTAGG
>CABFOQ010000958.1:13271-51637 GCA_900660455.1 Gephyroberyx darwinii | reverse complement strand
GCGGACTACAGGAGCAGGTTCTGCTCCTCCCTCAGCCTCGGCCTGGAGGCCTTCAGAGACCCCACGAGAAGTGTGCTGGTGGCCAACATGTTGGCGGATAAGCTGCTGTCCCGTTCTACCACCCACATTGAGCTGAACCAGGTGGGGAGAGCAACAGCTGAGCTCTGGTCTGGTAAGTCATCTATCTGCTGCACAGTGTCTCCTCAACAGTTTAGAAGCCTGTTGTTTCATACATGACATTTACATAATGATGATATGGATTTCCTATGTTTGGTTTCCAGCCCAGAAGAACAAGCCCAAGAAAAGTGGCATCGCTGGTTTCTTCCACAGACTGTTCAGATGCTGCTGCTGCTGCATCTCCAAGCAGGATGTGGATGACTGAGGCCCATCGCCTCTTCACATTACACACTACCTCATCTGCAACACGTGCCAATATCTACTATATGATTCTGTGATTTTAATGTGATATTTACTGTGATTTTGTTTTGTTTAGCTGAGCAAAATGTACTTTATTTGTTTGGGGGGATTGGGAGTGTCTTTGGGAGATTGTGGTATTGGTCAACAACCCAATCAACCCCTATCATCCCTATAGGGATGTTATAGTGCTTTTTTATTAGGAAAGTTATGAAAATGTGATTCATATAGACTTGTGTTGCTGTTATTATATATGCCAGGATGCACTTATACTGAAAACTATCATTGTTGTTTTATGAAAGACAAAATGTTTTGATATCAAATCAAATGTTGCATAAATAAATTAATTGACATTTGTATGTTATCGTATTTTCTTGATATGTTGTGAATATAAGGACTATATTTAAGGAGGAATGTTGGTGAATATAATAATTTGGCTGAGTATTTGATGCTATTTGATTTTACTAAATAAATACAACACTATATTCAAATATTTCCAACGTGACACATTTTGTGCAGAATCGCTTAATTTCCGGTCTTATTCTGTCTTACCATGGGAGTTTGACGCAGCTCACTGACAGAACAGTTTGTCAAAATATTTCCTGTTTTAACAGCGTGTGTTTGTTGTGAAGGTTAATACAAATGTGTCTTAAGCTCGTAAATCACTAGTTTACAGCGTGAACATTCAATCCTTGAGGTAAACCGTTATCAATATTGATTACTGGCATCACAAACTATGCATGCGTCAAACAGGGGCCTATACTACAAAACTGGACTATGGGGTTAGCGGGGTATGTTCAGGTTTAATGGTTTACGCTTTACGAAAATGGTTTACGCTTTACGGAAGTATGCCGACATAGCAACTTATGCTGAACGACCAGGGGCCTCATTTATAAAGGTTGCTAGACACAAAATAGTGGCGTAAACGGGGGTGAAATGTGTGTACGCATCTTTCACAGCAATAGAAAAATTCTATGCGGAAAAAGGTGCGCATTTCTATGCATCCTTTCACCCATGCGTAGAGCTCACGCAAAGTTTTTTTAGACACGGGAATCAACAATGCCCGATGGTGAGATCACAAAATAAAGCTCAGTCCTCAGATGAAAAAACACAGGTGAAATATAAAACGCACATCACCACATATCACTACATTTCATAATATATAGGCCTACCTCTAATTGTGGATATATATTTATTGTTATTATTATTATTATTATTATTGTTAAGGTGTGCCAGATTATTAGAGCTTGTGCGGTTCTCCACAATGTGGCACAATGTCAGCTGACATGACATGACATGACAAAAGCCTGGATGAGCACCTGAGCTGCCTTGTCAGTGAGGAAGGAGCGAATCCTCCTGATGTTGTAGAGTAGGAATCTGCAGGAGCGGGTCACTGATGCGATGTTTGCCAAGAACAACAGTTGGTCGTCCAGGGTCACACACCCAGATTCCTCGCAGTCCGAGTTGACATCACCACAGCATTATCAATGGTGATGGCCAGGACTCGGTGCGGACAGCCCTTACCCGGGAGGAACACCAGCTCAGTCTTGTTCAGGTTTAGCTTCAGGTGGTGTATCAACATCCACTCCAAGATGTCTGCCAGGCATGCAGCAATGCGTGCCTCCACACGCATTGCTGCGCAACCACCTAGAAACACCCTAGCAACCACCTAGGACACCCTAGCAACACCCTAGCAATGGTCTAAAACACCCTAGCAACCAGTTAGAAACACCAAAGCAACCAGTTAGAAACACCAAAGCAACCTTTTCCCTACTGAATCATTTTACCATTGCTGCTAATGATCTAGATTCATCATCAATAGTTCAATATGATCATAAGTTCATTTGATCTTATATTAAATATGCTGCTCTGGATCTATCCATGTTGCATGTGTTTGGCTATTTGTTACAAACCCCGCCCCTTTGCACATAGCTCAAGTGGGACATGGAAGACTTGCTAAGACTGTGACAATTATTAATTCTTCCATTGGTTCTTCTGTAAATTATTCGTGGTAGAGTCTACATATACAGTATCTATTACTTCTATGGCTGTACTTTCTCCTTGCCCTATGCTAACCCCAGTGAGGTTGTGAATGATCACTTGGCTGGTTGAAAGTATGCGCGGTGTCTATGGCTGCATGTCGACTCCCTGTAAGCCTTCATTTTGGTCATATGTAGCCCATGTGTTCAGCCCGCGTGCTCTGAGACTAGTGTCGTGACCGGCGCCCGATAAGTCCGAGTTCTACCTCTTGGACTCACAAAATGGCAACAGACGCGAAAAGACCCAAGGTTAGACTTCAATCCATTGTATCCCTAAGCGAAGCCGATTTAATTGAGCTGTTTTGAGTGTGTCTAGCTGTCAGCCAGCTCTACTACTGTTGTTGTTAGCGGTCTGCTTAACGTTAGCTAACGTTAGCTAGGCTAGCTAAGTAACTGCGATTTTATGTGTAATAATAATGTTTTGTAGGTGACAAATAATGTTTTTTACGAAATGGTCTCCTTGAAAAGAAAATATCTATTGGACTTTGACATAATTGGACGATGTTAACGTAATCAGGCTAATTTACGTCTGTTTCGAACTGCCAAGAAAAATGTAGTTAAGACAGACCTGACTTGTCAGCCCGAGGGACGTTTGTTCCCTCAGTAAGGGCTGTCAGGCAGCAGCCTCCTATAAGCCTGCCAAACGCAAATGATGAGCGCACTGCACTACATGATAGTCCCGAGGCAAAGAAAAAGCTGAAATCCACACTTTGCTTATGAAATCTTTTGATTTCCCTCCCCAGCAGCAATAATAAAGATTTCCAAATATCACTATCTCTTTATTCATGTTTTCTTCTGGGTCCATTAAAGCTATGTCCTCAATCTTTATTCACTCAATATTTATCCTCAAACTTATATTTAATATATTATGACACCATAACTAATCACATCTTTGCTTCCTAGTTAACTAAAGTTACATAGGCTTCTTTGAATTTGTCAACATTTCTGAGTTGTTGGAGATCATGTAGGCTGTTGAACAACACTTTGCTCTATTATTAAGAGCAGGGGACAGCCTGTTTTTGTAACAGTGTGTAAGCCACTGTGGTGTGTGGTTGTGTCTTACATATTAAACTTTCCCAACAATGTGCACCATGGTGTAAAGTGACCATATTCCTTTTTCTCCATGTGAAATCTTTGCTGACAGGTAAATGACAGCTCAGAGCTCAAACCCCTGCAGAACTTCATACAATGGTGTGACAGAGTCAGCCTGGTGCTCAGCAATAAGGTAAATGTTATTTCAACCTACACTGTTTTCTCTCAGACAGCCAGTATTATGTCAGTTAATTTGTCAGGTCAACCAGTCTATTTCAGTCAGGCAACGATCCAAATTCATTAGTGTCCTTAGCTTTGTATCTTTCTGTCATTCAGCCAGCCAGTCGTTCACTTACTTATTGACACACACATTCATTATTGAACCCAGTGCTACCTCACCATGTTGCCCATATATCGTAACCTTTTGCTAGATGTCTCTCTCCCCCAGGTGCATGTGAGTACAGAGGGAACAGTGGCAAAGTATGGGATGCTGGCTAAGGCTGACATAGAGGAGGGGGAGGTTCTGTTCACCATCCCTAGATCAGTTCTTCTCCACCAGGGAACAACCAAGGTCTCTGCCCTGTTGGAGCAAGGTGACAAGCGGAGACAGAAATGCATGAATGGACATATACTGACATTTAAGAATATAAGTTAATGTGTGAATACCATGCAGGTTTTTCCTCAGATTTCTTTCTGTATCTATACCAGAGATTTACACGCTGTCTCTCAGTTGATCTACTTGCTCACATACCCCTATGCCTCAGTTCTCCCCTTTCTCCTTCCCAGAAAAGGCCTCTCTAGTGAACTCCTCAGGCTGGGTCCCCCTGCTATTGGCGCTGTTGTATGAGTACACCTCACCGCAGTCCCACTGGAGTGCCTACCTCTCTCTCTGGACTGACTTCAGGACCCTGGACCAGCCCATGTTCTGGTGAGGAACGGTGAAATTCCCAGATCCAGTGTTGTGCTTCCCAATTTTGTACTAAATGGACACAAATTAAAGTTCATAAACTTAAAGTGGCAATCCTCAACTTCCTGTTTTTGGTGACGTCTTTGGTGCTTAGACCTCATCGCTGTGGTGTTTCTTCATTGCTCTTTCCAGAGATCACCTGTCAATCAAACAGTGTGTCCCATACTGTGACATCTCTTTCCTTGGATTTTCTGTTGAAGATGTTTGAGTGTCTTCAGGTGGTGCTCTTTTCTTTGTCTTTTTGGCCATGGTTGCTATCGCTGCTCATGCTAACTATCCATTTATTTATAAGTGGAAACGTGAAACGCATCACTTCCTGTGCACCACAGCAGCTTTCCAGGGAAAGACCTACCAGACACCCTTCTAGGTCCCTTCTAAGAAAAGCAAATGTAAAAGATTTCATGAACTGGCTAGAGGTTGAATCACTGTTTGTAACAGAGACTAGCAAAATGTAGATTGATTTATTTAAAAATATTGCAGATTATTACTTTTATTGAAATTGAATTATTAAGTATAAATTAAAAAGACTAAGCATGCTCAGAAAACTGTCACTGGGTTAACAAAAGATACTTTTTTTTATTTTGGAAAAAAAAAAGTGGGAAAACACCAAACAAGCATCCCAAAACAATACTCTGATCCCATCAAGAGTTTACTTCTGACATCCTTTACCATAATTGTGTATCCATTCAGGTCCAAAGAGGAGAGAGACAGCCTGTTGAGGGGTACAGGCATTCCAGAGGCGGTGGACACAGACCTGACTAACATCCAGAGGGAATACGCAGATGTGGTCCTTCCCTTCATCACCAGGCACCCTGATCTCTGGAACCCCAACACACACACCCTGGAGCTGTACACACAGCTGGTGGCCTTTGTCATGGCCTACAGGTTAAGAGGCAACACACACACACACACACACACATACACACAATCTTTGGATCTTTGGATTTCATCATCCTCCTTCTTACTTCTGTGATCTCGTCCTTCCCCTCCATCAACCCCCCCATTTTTCTCCCTCATTCTCTCTGTAGTTTCCAAGAGCCCCAGGCAGAGGAGGAAGAGGACGATGAGGATGAGGAGGAGGAAGAGGAGAAGGCCCCCAACCCTCCAATGATGGTTCCCATGGCCGACATGCTTAACCACGTGTCCAATCACAATGCCAATCTGGAGTACACACCGGTGAGAGGATGAAATTCATTCAATAATAACAATGATAGATACAATATACATATACAATATTTCAGTATATTTTTAGACAAACTCCTCCCCTATCACACTGCCACAATGTGCAGACTACCAACTGACAACGTTATCAAGTTACGTCATAGCAACTGATCCTGGAATTTCACTTTTCCAGTTGTTACGTTGCAATGACAAACCTTGGGTTGTCTGATTACACTGTGGCAGTGTCATCTGGTGAACTGTTTTTTAAAAAAATACTTTTTAAATTCTTGAGAAGTTTTGCTTTATTTTCATGCGTTTCTGTATGAGGTTTCTGTTGTATTGTCCCTGTGTGTGTTTTTTTCTCTTGGTCACACATTCTCTCATTCACATATTTTCTGTCTGTCTCATATCTTCCTCCGCTCTCGATCTTTCTCCCACATTCTGTGTCTCATCTCAGGAGAGTTTGAAGATGGTGTGTGTGCGTCCCATTCGTAAAGGGGAGGAGGTATTTAACACCTATGGCCAGATGGCCAACTGGCAGCTGCTGCACATGTATGGCTTCACAGAACCGTATCCTAGCAACACCAACGACACCGCCGACATCCCTATGACCAACCTCTACAAAGTCGTCACACAAGGTGACACGCGAGCCCAACTCCTTTTACACTGACGTTTACAGGAGGTCAAGCACAACTTTGATACCATGTGGAGCAAAGTTTCAAACCTCATCTTGTCTGGAATTGCTTCACGGCGTTGACCCTTTTACACTGACGGTCGATGTGCAAAATTTCTCAGGTCACTAGTCTGATGTGAAAGGGCTCCTTCACGCAACACAAACCTTCCCTAATTACTCTGCTCCTCTCTTTCCAGTCTTCCCTTCCTCATCTTTGCTCCCCCTCTCTTCCCAGGTATTCAGTCTGATCTGGACCGGCGGCTGGCGGAGGAAAAGTGGGAGCTACTGTGTCAGACGGTGGGAGAGAAAGAGGCCTTCATCTTCGGCAAGCAGGGCTGCCTTATGGACACTGAGCTACATACCACGCTTAAGGTAAGGGAATATATAGAACAGTGCCGTGTATATTGCACACATTTGTACATATACTGAATACTGCTCAAACCTCCTGTAATGGCCCTGGGGGGACCCTGTCTCCCATATGGAGGTGCTTCACAAAAATCAGCTCGACTCCTCCTGGAAACTAAATGTTTTTATGTTCCTTTTTACTGTATATACATTTTTAAACATGACTGTACGTCAGTGATTATTTTTCTTGGCAGTGTAAAGGTCTCTGAGACAGCATATATAGGCACTGTGACGTTAAATCTCTCCACTGAAACCAGAACAGAACCAGCTGTCTGTAATAGAGCATTAGCAGTACTTTTCATCCTCTATCTGTGTAGCCTGATTGTATCGCAATGGCCACACAAGGTCTGTTCTACAAAGACAGCCACTTCTATTTGACTTGAAATGTTGGGATCAACACGTTAATACGCTCAAGTATAGTCCTGCTCTCCATCTCTCTATCCTCAGGTGCTATGCATGACAGAAGAGGAGTTCCAGGAGTTCAGAAAGAATGAAGGGTGGGAGGAAGATGAGGAGGAGGAGGAGAAGATTTCCCTCGCTTTCTCCAATAAGGGTCTCCCCGGACTAAAGGCTCCGTGGCGGGGGTTGATCCATGCAGCGGCCCGTTTGACTCTGGTTTCATACGGAGAGGGGGAGGGCGTGGACAGTGAACGGGTGCTAATAGAGGACAAGGTAGCGCTTGCAGGAATGAGTAGCAGGCAGCAGAGGGCACTGCAAGTGCGCTACGGCCAGAAGAGCATCCTGTACAAACTGATGGAGGTCACGAAGTCATGAGTCCAGCGAAGTGCAGCGACAGGGTCCAAGGGAGGCCGGAGCGTCTTCCTGTTGGCCCGGGCGTTGATGCATGAATTTTTGTTTTGCCATTATCTTTATTAAAACTGCAATATCAGTCAGGAAACAGTCCTGGTGGCTCACTCCGACTATAGGAATAAGGGCAAAAATACCAAACAGTAAAAAAAAAAAACTAAAAAAAACCTCCATGTAAAACAGCACTCTAACTGAAACTGTGGTAGTGTCCATTTTTTCCTTTAGCCCTTGTCCCTTAAAATGTGCAGTGCTGTATAAATTCTAAATGAATTTATACGTGCATGAGGTGGCCCATCCTTGAATGGTTTTGTAGATGGAGCAACTGTTCAGTGAGGAGTCTTTGTCTAAATCGAACTGCCCAGTGGTTCCTTGATAAAGAACCGCACCAGGCATGCTTCAAAGCCACTCCAAAGGGACAGTCATAACTTTGAAAACTCTCCAATAAGCCTTGAAGGCAATTTATGTTAAGAGCACAGTAGGAATTATAACCAATTCCTGCCAATAGAAGCAGATACAATATAACAATCAAATTTGAGTTAGGTCTTTCTATATATGATGCAAAACAGCTTCAGACTATTACATTTTAACAGCCAAGTCACAACTTTAGTTCCGTGCCATTTTCAGTTTCTTTGATCGTTTGGCGTCCTGGTTAGTCATCCTGTGTTTTTACCATTTCCACTTTTCTAATAAAAGCACAATATTTCAGCACCTCTGAGTTGTTTTAATGGTCCTAAATAAACACATACACATGCAGTTCAGTTTTAATGCTTTATTTCCTGTATGTATGCATACTGCAGTTAAGTAGCAAGAACTAAAGGCAACTAGAAAGGACTACAAAATACAACACACGGACCAATACATTTACAAAACATTCAAAATCCTTACAAAATGGGCTGTATTGGTCCTTCTTTGTTGTTCTTCAATTTGGATCTTTGTACAAATGGTCAAGATACGATTTCACCTTCTGCACTTTGCACAATTTTACAAGTGCCAGGGAGAGAATTTCAGAGCCAGGTTCAAATGGACATACCATCAACAGTTGTCTCCACCACCACACCCCACACACACTGGGAGTGCACACCCACCCCACTTGGGAGACTCAACTACACTTTGCTGTTCCACTCAGGGGAGAAAAGGAATCAAATAAAAGCAGGCAGCTTTTTTCGTCAATCCTGTACCATTCAGCTTCTGAAAGCAAAAAAAGTCAGAAAAATGCAAAAAACCTAGATCTTTTGGGAGGGAAGCAAACCAAGGACTTTGGTAGTGAGTGAAAATATGTTCACATGTCATGTTACATTTTATTGGACATGTTCATTGTTCTCCACTTATCTATTCTCCTGCATCTCCCTTTTATTCCAATATTTACATCAAAGCATCAAAAAATTATATTAAACAGCATGTCCCAATCCATTCTCCATCGCTATTCAGCCCCAAAGGGAAAAATGAAAATCAAACTCTTTAGATCCATGAGCAGTAGTCCTTTTATCCACATTTAGAATGAATGTCGTTGCCAGTTTGTCCAGTGCCAACAATAATGAAGGAGGTGGGTGTGTGGGGTGGGTCAAGGCCGCAGCATCTCTCCCATAGGCTACAGGCTGGTTGGCACACAGACTAGCTGGCACCAGTGCCCTCCATCACCTGCTGGGCCTGCTTCTGTCCCATGCAGCACTGGGCTACCGACTGGAACAGCCTGACAGGAGAGGAACGCAGTTAACACTTAAATTGCTTTCACACATGCAGTGCAACCCTGAACTTATCTAGACGTTACTCGGGATACTCGAGACTGGGATAATACAACGTATATCTCTTTCCACCCTTTCGTCGATACTGAAACGGCCACTGGAAATACCCAGGCCCACCCCTTGCCTAAACTAACCAGAGTATTTTCTGTTGTTGTGAACGCATGCGAAACGGACATTCTCTGGTGGTGTTCTGTATGTGTGGAAGTGTGGACCTGTTTCTCTGGAAAATATCCGTGTAAGTATAAGTGTGTATCTGAAGAGGCTTTAGTAGACATTGTTGAGTACAGGGTTTTACACCACCAGAAGACATGTCTAAATAAAGAGTTTTGTAACATTGAAATACATTACATGACTTTCTTGAAAACATTCATTTCTTTTCATCTACATAGCACTGTTTTTCACTGTTGTACGTAAATATAGAATCTGTTGGATTCAAGTAGCACGTGTAATGGCATAATTTCCAAATACAAAACAAGGTTTTTGGAGGATGAGTGACATCAAAATGCATAGCACTGGAAGCTAGGGTTAAGGGTTTGACTCACACATGGCACCCATTATAAATAAAGTTGTAATATCTTTTGGATAAAAGTGTGCCCCAAATGGCACAATAATAGTGTAGCCATGCAGTGTATGAACAGCAGGCATTTTGGGAGAGCCAGTCCCACAATAGGGATGACAGGGAACCTACTTTTCAATCTCAGGGGCACAGTGCACAAAGTCGTGGCTCCAGAACTTGAAGGCAGGATTCTTGATTAGCTCAATGAAGGTGATGAGGAGCCCCCAGGGGTGAGGCCTGTTCACTATCAGCCTCTCCAGCAGAACCCTGGAGAGAGGGGGGGAGCTTTAGTTAACAGCACAACAACTAGGGGATTAAAACCAGTTTTCAACAGCAATAAAGTTGTTAAAATATTCTATCTGCTCTGAACGAACAGACTGAAAAAAAATAAATAATAAAATCAATTTTTAAGCCCTGGTCTAGTGTGTAGCAGGCTTTAGAGGACACACTCTTACCTAGTGATCTGCTCCTGGATAGCCTCAGTGTTGGCCTCAGCAAACAAGTAAAGCATGGTACAGCTGAAGTAGTGGGTGTGGCTGTTGGGGTAGCGTAGCTGGTTGGCTATCGCATTCAGGAACAGGTAACGCCCTGAAAAAATAAAATAAAGCAAAACTGATGAACTTTGTGCTCCACTGTTGTAGAGTCCAACTTTCAAATCCAATGGCAGATTTTGAATGCTGAAATCTTTATAAAATAAGGTGTGTGTTAGACCCAAAACCAAGGTCATAAATATCTCTTCATGGGGAATGCTAGATGGCATCAACAAAGTTGTGTGGTTGGTTAACCAGAAGAAGCTAAGGAGGTAATTAGCAACCATGTCAGATTTAACAGACCCAATCATACAGAAGTTGTGCTTTCCTTAATTTTACAAATAAATCACGGAGACCAAGGATAAACATAATGTATGATTCCTCAGTATTGGCATTCATATGGTGTCTAAAGGAGAGAGGAGGTTGTCTGTGTGTCTTACCCTCTGTGTCCAGATCCACGGCCAGGTTCTGGAAGATGTCCATGTGTGCAGAGTGGGTGATGGTGCTCATAGAGGGGGTGCTGCCCTTGTTGTGGATGTGAGCGATGGCCTGTGTTCCCACATACAACACTAGAGCGTTTATCAGCTGGATGTTGTAGCGGTTTCCCGGCTCATTGGACACCTGGGGCAGCAAAATTGATAGGAAAAGTTAATGCAGTGACTTATGCATTTGACTCTGTAAAATACATCAAGGAAAAGCTCATAACATGTACAAGTTAACAATAGCACTGGTTTCCAAAGCAGGAACAAACATAGGGGATATTAAGCACTTAGAATAGTATATGGCCATAGAGGTTATGAAATACCACAATTGAAAGACTTTCAGTAAACCATAATCAATACAGTTTGCCTCTGAGCCAAACAGTAGCAATAAATACAAAATTAATGAAATAAAAGCTACGTGGCTCATAGGTAATATGCAAAACAATATCCCGCTCAGGCCAATCAGTGTAGGTGCCACATCTTAGTGGTAAGATTGGCTGGATTTTGACAACACACTGATCAGTTGTTTCAGACAGTGTGTGATTAATGCACAGTTACTTCCCTATCACAAAGACGATGCTCCAAATGAGGAGTCATAATTGAGGCAAACAGTCTTAACCTTACATCCTTGGTCACTGCCTTGTGACTGTATGAACAAGTCAAAATGTGATTTTGCCATTTGGCTCTTTAAGAAACATTTTTATTTGAGAACAAATGTGTCAGCAGTTTGAAGACATAACCAATCCAGGGCACTGAGAAACTGGCACAATTGTGGGGGATAAGTGCCTTGCTTAAAAGGTAATGTTTACTATACATGAATTAGGGTTATTCAGGTTATTCATTCACTTTCCCTGCTCACATCAATGGTTTGCTGTAGTCCTGCTACTACCTGCAGGTTGCTACGCAGTTCAGAGAGGAAAGTGACTGGTGAGCGCGTCTTCAGGTACGAGTCCAGATCCTTCTTAAACTGGGAGGGCATTACGCCAGTGAAGTTGGTGAGGATACGAGGGGCGATGTTTATCTCACTCAGCATGTCCACCTGCAGCAGGGGTGTGGATGGAGGAGAGAAATCGATCAGATTCAAATGTCAATGTACCAAAACTACTGAAAGATCGGAAACCCACTCCCTGAGGTGGTGTAAAGTCAAAATTGTACCGGCCACATCAAAACGCTGTACAGCATTGTAAAATGCCAACAGCTGACATCTGCAACTTCTATTTTCACCTATGCAGTCTAAAGCTAAGCCAAACTTTACAGCACTTGTCACTCACAGTTTATGGTCAGCCAATGATCTATGTGTGTTTCTCTACCTTGAGGTTTGGCGTGAAGGGGTCAGGGAGCCTCATGTTGCGTGGAAAGGCACTGAGGATGAGGTTGCGAAGCTGGATGCAGTTGGGCGGGATAACATCACAGAAGCCGTAGTGGTAATCACACAGGAACTCTGGGAAGTCGTGTAGCAGGACGAGGAGGACTCGTAGGGTGCCCTGAATAAAGGAATAAGGAGAAAAGACAGGAGGCGCAAACAGGTTAGACAAATGCTTTGCAATCAAAACATTTACAGGACTTTATGGAGGTATTTCAAAAACAATTTAAAACAAAGTGCACAGTATTTCAAAGTGCATACCACAAGATACCAAATTCACTGTAAAAACGTCAAGTTGCACTAGGCAACTTCACGTTAGTGGTCACAAATGGCAGCGAGAGGTAACCTTTTTAAAAGTTTGAACTTCAATACCCGGAAATCATGTGACATGACACATGACCAACCCAACTCGTCTAATCACTTTATTCCAAAAGGATAACAAAAAGGTAAAAGATACATTGGTCCAGCTTTGTTGTTTAGGAGACAGTGTAGCTACTTCACAACAGAATTTCATTTGGACAACAAGGGAGAATCTATGGGGTCTCAATTAGGGTGGATGGGATGCTTTTCTCTTTTGCAGCCTCACTTCGTGATTTAGGCTGATAAGATGGTGTAAAGTTCAGTGCAGCATTTGGTGCCAAGTTTAATGGTCCTCTAACTGCTGAGTAAGTAATGCCCTCCAAGGTTCTGCAGTTTAAATTGGTTCAAGGCCAAATACATGTTTTAAAAAAAAAGTGAGTTTCTGTCCTCAGTCTACTACAATATATGACTTTCATTTTTACAAACCATGGCAGACATTTTTTTCTGCAGGTAAATAGAGGCAAAGGGAGGGTAGTGTACCTTGTAGAGGATTTGCATAGGTTTGTTGAGCTCTACATTCCTCAGGAATGGGGCCAGGTACTTGAAGAGGTCAATCAGCAGCTGCGCATACATGGGCCAACCCTGGAAGATGGAGAAACAATATCAGTCCATGGTGCCAGAACTCAAGAACAAATTATGAGGACAGCAGAAACTTGTGTGTATTAATGTACTACCAAGAACTAACTATCTAATACATTAAGAGTGTTAGAGCGAGACAGTGTTATGTGGTTATTGCTTGCCTTCTGCTGTGGAGTGTGCGCCAGCATCCTGGCGATGAAGATGCGATGAGAGATGAGTTCCAGCCAAGCGTACACAAAGCCAGGTGCTTTGGTGGGTCTCAAGATATGGAAGGTGTTACTGGAGGGACGGAAAAAGTCCAAAGTAAAATCCTAAGTCCAAGGTGCAACAATGACATGCAGAGCCTAGCATCTGTAACAACTACATTTCTAATGGCTTTTTTTTTTTTTTTAAAACCAATATCCCTGGGTGGTTATTGTGGTGATGACATAACCAACAGAGGCAGTAGGGCTGCATGATTATGACTAAAATTATAGTCACAATTATTTTGCTCAATATAGTGATCACGATTATTCATCCATTTTGGGGGGAAAAAATTGTTTTATTGCATTTTAAACAGAAACTGCCTTCACAGTTCCTTGTGCCGTCACACAACCTATAAATAAACATTCAAATGTATAAATCAAAATAGGACTTTCACATGAATTCAATCTTCTTAAACTAAAACAAACTAACAATTTAAGTATTTACAAAAGTCAAACCTCATTATTAATGAATCATTAAACATTTATCAGTGGTTATCCAGTGAGCTGGAAGTCTGTGTGCAGTGAGACTCAGGATGCGGACAGGCCCCTCCCCCTGCTGTAGTGGAGGAGGGTGCTGTGATCAGACTGGCCTGTTGGCACTAATTTGTGCGCATCAGTGGTACCAATTTGTCGCCAAATGCATTGACTATCAAGAAATTAACATTTTCTCCTATGTTTCAAAAAGTCCTAGTAACTTTTTAATAATCATTATTAATTATCTAATTCATAATAAAGTCGGCAAGGGGGGCTGAAAAGTAAATCTAGCAACAAAGTTGTCAAATTGGCAACAAATTGGAAACAGACATAGTTTATCACAGCACACACGCTCAAAACAAACACCTGTGAATGGTCACAGGTGAGCCGTAAATAACCTTAATTTAATCCACCACGGCAAACTAAACCCAGCATGAATAATCGCCCCCCAGCCACGATCAATTAATTGTGGAAGCCAATATCGACATCGCAATTAATATAAGATTGTGCAGCCTGAAGAGGCAACTCCAGCAAGTGGGAAAACCTGAGATTTGGTGGACCTCATTTTGTGTGTCCTACCAGAAGGCGGTGAGGGTCTGGAAGTTGATGGTCTCCAGTACATGTTCTGGGGCATTGAGCTCCAGCAGTAGCATGATGAAAATGCGGTGGTATGGCAGCTGTTGAAACTCTGTCTGACGGACATCATGGTCCTGGATCAACACCCCGACTACAATACCCAGCACCTGGAAACGGACAGAACGCACATCAGCACCAAGTAGACAGGGTCCCATCCTTGCAAAAGTGACTCTGACCAAAGCACATAACCATGATCTTTCCATTAAAAGGCCGACCCAACAATCAAACAGAGATTAAACTATACCCACTATATTAACATGCATGCTGGATACACAGCAGCTGTTGTATAAATCTGTATTTTACCTGGAGCACGTTGCACACGCCCTTTAACTCAACAGTTAAAGCTGCTACTAATAGAATTTGAAACAACTCGCCACTTGCTTGGAACTGGAATAAACTTGTGTAAGAATGAGTTATTTTTCCCATGGCACAAGACATGGGGAAATGTTTTAATTGTTTTGAATGTTGTTTCATTTCAAATACAGATACCAAAACATACCTTTAATTCGATAAGATACACTCAATACTTTTGACACTTTATATGAATGGAATCCATATAGGTTTATCAGCTATGTTTTTATAAATGATTATAACTGGTATCTTTACTAATTGCAAATATTTTCATTCTGTAAACATAATAACCAGAATATAAGAAAATAAAGTGCAATTTCAATTATGTCATTAAATGACAGAATAGGAACTGAAGAAAATAAAGTGCAATTCCAAAACTGTCTTATGAAATGTCAGGACATCAGTTTGGAAACCAAAGAAAAGGCAACTACGAATACATTTGTGTGTGATAGAATGACACACATTATAGCTTTAAACTTGAAGCTATCACACACAAAAGTTAGCAGTATGCAGGCAGCTGGTTGTTGTTTTACCGGCTAGATAGTATTTGGTTTACACAATATTCTACCTTGTTGAGCAGGTTGATCTTAGTAACTGTGTTGGTGGCCTCTCCAGAGTGTTTGACCAGCAGGGCGATGAGCCTAACAAAAGCATCCAAGTTGTGGTAGCACTTGGCTCTGATTATTGCTGCACTGGCCGCTGGGTTGTGCTGCTGCTCAGCCTGCGCCCGGTAGCTGATCTCCACGCACATCTCTGTGCACAGCCGGAAGAACCGTGTGATCAGGTCATCAGTCTTCAGGATGCCCTGCTGGTGCATCTAGGGGAAAGAAGGAAAAACAAGAAAAAGTGAGGTGGGGGGGAAATGATGTTCATTCGCTAACATTCAGCAGCATTAGCAGTCTAGACATAAATGATCTTGATATGTTAACCTGTCCTACGAAGGCAGAGAAGGCCTTTGTGCTGTCCCTGCCAGCAGCTGCAGAGTGGTACAGATTGACCCACTCTCTCAGCAGGTACTCTGCCTTCTCCCTCAGGCCTGGAGGGTCGTCATATTCTGATGCTTGCGAGATCCCAGAGTGCATCATGAAGTTGGGCCCGCCATGGGCTCGGTCAATCATGGCCTCATAGTTGGAGCGAACCACATCCATCAGCTGGGGAAGACTGGGGGAGGTGAAAAGGGAAGACAAAGATAAGGTAGAATAAAAGTACAATAGAAAATACTGTAAAGTCAGTTTTGCCATAAGACATCCATTTAAAATTATTGCTGTCAAAGAAAAATGAACTGGGATATTAAGTTATTAGCTCTTTTTCAGAACAATGAAAAACAATGAACAATTAAACCTCCATTTCCCCTTGTCAATAGATAACTCAAATTATACCTAATGTCTGCCTCATTTCTATACACTAGCCCATGTGATGCTAGCAATTGTCAAGTGCTTCATTATACTTAATGGATAAAACTAATGAAAAACATTCCACTATAAAACTAAAATTGTAGCTTTGAGAGTTATCCTTTACCCCTCAGGTGCGTTGGCTCTGGAGTGTGCACTGGTCCTCATTAGGGTCTCAATGGTGTGGAAGAGGTCAGCCTCGGTAATGTGGCTGACGCTGCGCTCATCCACCAGCAAAAGCTTGACCAACTGCATGGCAAATGCAACTGCCATGTAGTGCAACCCATTCTCCATAGACTAGAAGAGGATAGAGAGAACACAGGTTAGCTTATTGCAGCGCTTAAAGAAAGCGCTTTTCCAGCAGAGAGAGACAAATGAGAACTTGATTCCACAATCCTTTGACCAATGCCCATTACCACATAATAATGATAATAATAATAATAATAATAATGTTTTACAAATAAAAGATTACTTAATGTTTAAACAATGTTTTTATTGAACATTAAGTTAAGTTTAATATTAAGTTCCAGCCTAAGCTGGAAAATAAAACAACAGGTTTATAACAGGTTACATATGTGAAAAAACTAACAGTAAATGACTCGTGTTCAAGAGTAAATGTTCAAGAGAATGTGTACTGTACTGTGTACTGTACCTGTGCCAGATGCAAGTCATACTGCTGCATGTTAACTAGGTGGTTTCTAATCAGCAGCTCCACTGCCTCTACATTGTACTTGTACTCATCACGGCACTCGATCAGACATCTGAAAACAGAAACAAAGGAGACATGTTGTACACATGGCAACGAACCAACAGACAGCGGCTGTTCTTCAATCAGACAACTCAATATCATGTAATTGGAGCCAGCTTATATCACATACTACTAGGGGGATTTCTACATACTTTCCAACATACCTAAAATTCCAGTTGTTCGTTTTTACAATAATATCCCAAGGATGGCACTTTCACAGTTGATTAAATTCTCTAAATTCAGTGTCCTAAACCTGTCCCAAGTTGAACCCTAACCCAAATAACTTATGAGTACGTACATACGATACCTGCCAAATCAACAAGGGTGCATTCCATGAGTCTAAAAGCTATGTATATTGGGTTTCAGCTCCACACAGCAAGATAGTTAAGACAGATAGTTAAGTCTTCAAATGTGTCTTGACTCACCTGGTGATCTGCTTGTTGCACCACTGAGGTCCATAGGCACGCCCATCTTGCAGGGCTTTAAGCACCAGCAGGTGGCACTCCCTGTACCTCAGCAGCAGGTCAGCATCAGCCCCGCTAGTAGCATCCAAAAGACCCTCCACTGCCTGGAAAAAAGAGGGGAAGACTTAGTTACACTCGGCTGCTCAGGTTACATAGGCCCCCTGCCTTTCTCAAACAGTTTCCAAAAAACTGAGTAACTTTGACAGCCTTGTCAACTGAAAAGAGGGTGGAGACATAAGTAAGACATCCTATGCTGAGAGAGGTTAAGATGGAAATCTTTGGATGTAGTGTGGAACATAGTGGTTCTCCAGAAGTATCAAAATGTCCATCAAAGTCTTGTATTTTTAGTTACATACAGTATACTGTGGTTGCTTCCCTATCGACAAAGTTAGATAAATCTAGCTGGCCCTGACACCTAGGACCCTTCAAGGTGCACCTTTCTGGAGGGCCTTTCAAATGTCAAGTTCAGACTATTAGTGGTTGGAGCACTCTACACAAGACTATTAATAGCAATAGTCCTACCTTTTGCAGTAGGCCCAGTGCAGCGATGCCATCCCTTGAGTTCCTAGCCAAGGCCACAGCCTCTAGCAGACTGCGCAGGGCCTGGGTCTGGGGGTTCATGGCGAGGGCTGGAGGGACGGCATGTAGGTGCTGCTCCAAGTCTGCCATGCACTTATCGTAGATCTGGGCCACGTCATCTGTGGCCCACGCCTGCTGCTGTTAACAGAGGAAGGGAGAAATAGAATCAAGGTCTGTGGTTAAACACTACCATAAATATCTGTGGGACACACTAGCTGTTGTTAACACAAAAGATTGCCTTTATTGCTGGCTGCTTAGTGCTATGTCTACATGTGATAAGGCCATGATATAAAGACAGTTTGAGGCAATCCTGCTCTTGGTCAGGATGTAAATTGGCAAATAGGCCAAAATTAACATTGATAATAGTGTACTTCTTGTATTGTCCCTGTTTTTGTTCCAATCATGACATGAAATACTGGTGGTCATAACTGCTGGCAAGAATGTCTGTCCACTTCATCTCAAAATATTGAGGCTCAGTCTGTGGTGAGAGAACTCTATTTTCTATATTATTTGATTATATCCCTATCCCTTATATCCCAGTTACTGAAGTAGAATCTTGTGTTAAATGCTCTTTTTCAGCATGGGGTAGTGTAAACCATGAACTGTGATGTTTACAGGACAGAGTGTTTGATCCCTTCTTTCCTTTGTAGTTGGTGGTGCTGAGTTAAGGATTTTTGGGGCCACAAGAAGAAACTCACCTTCATGGGTTGAGCCAGGAATCCAGTGGGTTGAGAGAGGTCATTGCTAGGTAGGAAGCCTGGAACGTTCCTAGCAAACTCCTCATATACAGCCAGTTGCTTGGGGTCCACGCCTCCCACCTACAACGCACACAGTTAAATGCAGAGGCAGCATCCACAGACTAGACAGATGTCAAATTGACAAATGAATGTCATTTGAGACTAACATCTGAGGAAATGGACCTGCCTCAGAACCCATTCAATGACCGAGGCGCTATGGGCTAATATGGCTGGTCATTTAAGGCATATGGGAAGTTTTTGTCATTATGTGGTAAAGATAGATACTAGATCCTGAGTTAAGGAATTACATTTACGCTAGCCATGTTCGCACTGCCTCTGCTGACTATACGGTATTCTCTTCCAAGTTATTTAACGTTTCTCTAGTAACAAGTATAGCTCTAGTGTTCTTATTGTGGTGTTCATTGATCATTAGAAGTTAGTAGCCCTGATGCAATAATGCTAATGGTTGGCAACTAAGGTCGTACCTTGAGTCTGATCTGCTCAGGCATACGTTCAGCCTGGTAAGTCAGCACCACAGGGTCACAGTAACGACGGCCTTCCTGGCGTGCGTGCTTCCTCAGCTCAAACTCCTGCAAGATACACAATATGAAATGCACCAAAACACATGTGGTACCTTAACATACCTGAAGCACATGTTTAGTCTTAGGGCTGTTGAGCTAGTCAGCCTATTGAAAGTCTCACCGTGGCTAGTCTCTTGTCCATTTCGGGGCCAGCCTTCTCCACGGCTGTCTTCTGGATGAAGCAGCAAGCCAGTTCACAGTTGTCCTGAGCGATTCTGGCAGCTGCCTCCTCCATCATCTCCCTCTGCTGGGGAGTTGGCGCCTGAGGGAAACAACAGCAGAAGGAGGGACAGAAAGAAAAAGGTATCCGAAAGAAACAGAAGGGAGGATGGATGTGTAGGGAGGGAAGTTTAGATAACCATGTGGAGATCATTTTTTTTTCAGATCACATTAGTGACTCCCCATTCAATTTCAATGCCCTCCCTATTCTGTGCCTCTATAAAACACATAACATCTAAGTAAACATGTGCGCTGGGAGGGGGAGGGTAATGCAGTATTGCAGTGGCATAGAGCAACAGTAAATAAACACATGCTCGTATGTCCAATCTCATTGGAGCAGTGATAAACAGAGCCCAGCCCTTACTTAGCAGAGGACCTAATAAACATTCATGTAGCCTAGATGTTAAGCATACCCTAAGCGCGGCAACAAAGCTGTTCTTGAGGTTGGTGGCAATGCTCATCAGCAGTGGCTCACGGCAGGTGATCATGGCCATGCCGGCGGTCAGGTTCCTCATCATGTGGTGAGCAGCCACACGCATGCGGGACTCCTCCGAGTCCAGGGCAAAGTCCTTCCTGACAATCTGCTCACAAGTCGTCATGGCAATTTTAATGGAGCGATCAACTACAGGGTGCACCAGCTCCTGGACAGCCCGTTCCACTGACTGCCGTACACACTGTTTCAGCTGGGGATGGGCTTGTAGCAGGGGGATCTACACAGAAAAACAAAGAAAGTGAGAGAGTAAAACAAGGAGAGGAGAAGGACATGAGTGTGAGTACAGGGCGAGGAGTAGAAAGGAATGTCATGGAGAATGTCATGAATAAGTCATGGAGAGAAAGAAAGAAATCAAAAGGGAGTGAATGCAGAAGAAAATAGGCAGAGATAATGGGGAGGAAAGGACAGACAGGAAAAAGACATAAGACGGCAAAGAGAGAAGTAGCAGCTGAACTCCAAATATCCAGTAATTCTTAACAGCTTTCAGTGTCCTGAACTGGGGACACGGCAGTGCTTAAGATCAGAGGACTTCGGGTTTCAATTGTACACTGAAGTCATCCCCCAAATCATATAATAGTGCCACTAGCATTACATCACTGATTTTGGTTTTGCATTTCCATGTTTAACTGCCCATTGTTCAGTAGGAGTATTGGTATCATTTACAGCACCTCAGCCAGTGGTTTGCAGAGACCTGGTACTTACATTGATGTTTATATTGATGTGTGGTGCAAGGCCTGCCAGGGCGTACACATTGATGTCGTGGTAACTGAACTGTGGGGTGGGGGGCCCAGTGGTTGTGCAGGTGGTGGTAGTTGTTGCAGGGGTGGAAGGGGCAACTGCAAATGGAACAAAGTCTCCTGTTGGTTACAAAATGCTATTTTGATTAATATCCAGGAAGGGGAAGATGAATATCCAGTCACAATGAGCAGCAAGACAGCAAAAATTAAAGAAAAATTAATAAACCACAAGTAACACAAATAAATAACGGTGCTCAGATCAAATGATTAAAACTTTCTAATTTAGGTACACGCAAAGTAGAAAGACACCAGGGAGTCTGCATAACAGTGAATGTGGAGGAGGCAGAGCAAGGTAGAGCACCCACCTGTGGTGACAACAGGAAGCATCTCCTCTGGAGGCTTTGCCTCCTTCTTTGGTGCCGACAGCTGCTCCTCTAGGCTCTTCAGCTTGTCCTTGTCCTTCAGCAGGTTTCCTGGCTTCAAATCATTGATGTCCAGAGACAAGTTCTTGCATAGAACTTCAATCTCAAACTTCAAGTTCAGCTGCAACGATCAAGAGAGCATATATCAACAGGGTGTGAAATCAACACGAGCCAATAATATAGATTGTAGCTGTGAAGTGTATTCTACCTGCTACCTTAGCTGGTAACTAGCCATTGTTCAGAGGTCCTAAGAGATTCCTAGCTAGTGCCTTGTACACCAGTATATGGAATCACCTTTGGCTGCAGTAGTAATATGCAAGTGAGCTTGTATATTGGTGGACTGAGTAGTAGAGCACACTGGTACCAAACTGGTTTGAGAACAAACAAGACTTAATATGCTTCTTACTGTGTAGAGCATCACATTCCTCAGCGCACACTGACAAATTTGCTGGTGGTAAAGTAAAATGTAGCACAGGAATTGCTTTCAGATTAATAATTGGCTTTGACGAAAGGAAAAACCCTTACCTTGAGGTCATGCTCCTGATGCAGCTCAGCGAGAACATTCATGATGGCCATGGTCCAGGGGTTCTGGGGCCTGAAGATCTACAACACCAGAGGGACAGGACATTTTACAAATTAATAAATCACTCAAGAAAAATCAGGCGGACATCAAATACCTTCATTAATAATAATAAATACATTTATGCACAAATAACTTAAATCAATTAAAATCTGTTTACATGCATGTGATTGAAGACTTTTCATTATGAGACATTATAAGTCAGTTCAAATACACCAGCTAGTGGAATCAAGTGTGGTGCAGGAATAGACTGATTCACTGGTTTCATTATACTGTGCTTAAAACAATGCCAGCGAGGACAGTTTTTTTTTAAGCATTAATAGCAGTCAACAAATTTTGATAAACAATACAGGATATTTTTGACCAAGGTAACAGTGTCTAGTGTGGTGTTGGGACCTAAAATGTGTTACTCACCATACTCCGTAGACTGGACTCCAGGACTTTGGCCACAAAGGGAACCACATACAGCAGCTCCTGCTGACCTTTCACATAGGCTTCCAGCAGGAGAGACTTCACTTCCAGGTCCTGGGAAAAAGAAAAAAGCTCAGCCAACTCAAAAGCCTACAGGAGACCCACTGCACAATGATACAATAGAACTAAATTGACTTTGGAAGTAAATGCCTAAAAACCAATTGCTTTTCGGGAACTTGTGGCTCAAATGTGGTGTTAAACAGATGTCTATGGAGTTCTAGGAAATTCTTACTGTGTAGAGGATAGGCTTGTTTTTGGCCAGTGTGATCATGCCCAGCCAGTGGCCCAGGTTTTTCAGCAGGGAACGATCAGAGAAATTGGCAGCCGCCTTGTCTGAGGTCAAGAGAACCTAGAAGAAAGGGAGAGGTGGAGAGGAGGGATAAGGGAAAAACATTTATTTAAGATGAGGCTTGCTGGGACAAATTTGTAGCTTCAAACATTACCTTCAATGGCTACTTCAATCTGATGGGTCAAATGTAAATCAAGCTCTGAAATGTATTTATTTTTTTACCTTGATGTTCCTGTATGTTTCATTGAGGACCATTTTGACAAACTCAGGGTTCTTGAGTGTATCCAGGAAGTTGGAGTAGAGACTGTGGAAGTTGGGCTCAATGCTGACACGCTTCATCACCAGGTACTGAGACACCCAGGGCATGAACTCCTCCTTCACAGTCTCTTTCAGCTCCTCAACCTGTCAGCGGGAAATATAGGGTTTTAAAATTCCACAGGTTCTTACTTTTGAGGAACATGAGATACAGCCACATCTAATCAGTTTCCCTTTACCTTCTGTGTCATGTTGGACTGAGACAGGTTGTTGAAAATAAAGGCAATTTTCTCCTGGACATTTTCTGGAGGCTCTACAATCCTCTCAGTTTGGTCAGTGGCCACCAACAGGGTGTCAATATTGGTAGTGTTTATCGAGGGCTGCAAGCAAAAACAGGACAATTATCCCTCTAACAGGTGTAAAGAGCATTTCAAAAAGTAAATTTGTACTGTTTTCTAAATGAATGGACTGTCATACTATAAAAATATCCTTACTACCAGCAAAATTAAATCTTGAGCTGACAACTGTGATAACGTGACAAGGCATAACTTTTAGGTGTTTAGTCTTAACAGACAGTCATACGCACAGGCACGTCCTTCTTGAAACTGCTGGGTGTGGGTCTTGCGATGGTGGTGGTCTTGGCTACTGAAGTTGTAGTAGTAGCGGTGGTGACCAAAGTGCTAGGCTGTCCCGACTGTGGGGCTTTGGGTCCACCTGGTTGCTGCGACTGGGCCTGGGCTTGGACCTGTGCCAGAGCCAGGCTGCCAGGGGTGGTGATGGAGCCCTGCATCTTCACCGGAGGGTCCCGTGACTGCTGGCCATACTCAATATACTGCACGCACAGGATATGGGAAGTGCAGAGCGAGAGACTTATTTATCTAGGAGTAGGATTCTCTGCCCGTGGCTACGGCTGGGACAGAGTAAGATTGCAAGAATGATGAACAGAGAGATCAAAAAATTAAGAATGTAGGAAATTAAGGAAACCTGTTTACCTCTTGTAAATGGTGGGGAAATTGCAAGAAGTGGCCAATTGAGGCCAAGTGCTGACAATACTGGGGATAGTCCTTTAGTCTAAAGGGACAGAGAAATCAGTTAGCCTGTCATTGCAGCCCCAATATGACTGATGTAAAATTGCTATTCATAAAAAAAAAAAAACAACAAACGTTAATTCTCATACCTGTTTTTGAACCTATCTAAAGCAGCGATGCCAAAGTAATACATTTTGGATCCATAAGGTTTCCTTAAGGCTTCAAGAACATATCGAAGGGCAAGGCCTAGGGCCATGTAGGTGACGAGGCCTTTCTCAATTATGCCACCGAACAGACAGGCAGTGATGTGCAGCTCCTTGTCTGGGTATTGGGGAAAGAAGCGATACTCCTCGAACAGGTTCCGCAGCATGCAATTGAACACCTCTCGCTCCCGCTTAATGGTTGAGTCCTTGAACCTCTGCAGCATCTCCAGTACCTAGGAGGATTGGGGGTAAATGAGAAGTGAATTAGAAGAGCAACAATTAGTGAGGATAAGGTCAACATAGATTTTCCTCAGAGCAAACAGCAGTCTCATCCAGAATTTTGTCTTTTTGCTTAACACAAGTGTAGCATGTACATACCTCATCCACAGACATAGTGGGGTGAGGTGGGTGGTTGTAGATGCGCTGGAAGTAGCTGTTGGCTTCGTCGTCTATCTCCTTACTAAAGTGCTGGTTTGCCTCGGGCCACACCTGAGAGAGGTCAGCTAAAGGAGGACAGAAGAGATTAATTTTTCAAAACTTGGGGTTTCATTATCCACTCACATGTTATGAACTAACACTGATGAAGCATGGGTACAGCAGCTAATTAAAACACTATGAAAAGCATGGGTACAACTTTGAGGCAACACAGAAGGCATCAAAAGGATTCCACCTGGTCAAATGAAACCTTGTGTTGATGCTATGAACACAAATAGGACACTAAAGTGGGGCTGTCAGCAGAAGCAGACACAAAATGGAAGACTGACCTGTATTTCCTCCAAGATAAACAAAAATTTCAAACGATAAGAAATTAAAACGATATAATTTAGAACCTCTTACAAACAATGAGGTATAAGTCTTTTAACTTTTTTGGTAGAGACACTAATGAGAAATGTCTTGTAAACCGTAATCATGTGGCACCCTCGGGTGCATGAGAAATACATTTTTAAATTTTTAAATTTGTAAATGAGAAATTAATCATGATCAGTGGAGAGGAAATACAGTGTTGAGCAGCGCAGGGCGGGGCTCTCAGTCACACCACCACCACCACTTACAGGCCTTCATCTTACTCTGCTGAAAGGTGGGTGGGTTCAGGCCCGGCGTGCTCATCTTCCTGGTGCCAAATGGATCGTTGCTCACTGCTGGCATCCCCAGACCAGAACCAATACCAGAGCCGATGCCCGAAGTCAGAGGACCTGGAAGTGCGACAACAAAGAAACATTAGTGATTTTGCCAGCCTTAGCTATTCAGGCAGGGCATTCCAGAGCCTAGGGACCCAGACGCCAAGGGCTGAATCACCTTTCGTTTTCATACTAGACAGATAGCCAACAGGGCTCTGCATGAAGATTAGGATACACCCCTGTTGATGAATGAAATGACATGCTGTATACAGGCATTTCTACCAAAATGGTCCAAATTGGGGGTTGGAAAAAAGTAGAAATTTCCATTCCATTTTCCTCTAAACTTTGACCATATGTGTTACATCACATGAACTGCCCATACAAGATATTTAAATTAAACAATTGTAACCACTGTACCCACAATAAAATTATTTCCTTCTCATTTCCCAAGGCACAACTAAAAAATGAAGTCCAACGACAACAGTATGACATGTGTTTTGGTAGAAAATAATGAAAAAGCTTAGTACCAGAGTCCATACCAGGGAGCTGCGAGGAGAGGCTGCCAATGCCCCCAAACGGTGTGCTGGGGTTAGGGTTGGAGAGAGGTGGAAAGGCCTTGGCCGGGGACTGGGGGTTACTGAAAGCAGAGCTCAACGAGGAGGGGAAACCCTGCATGCTCTGTGTATGGGAGGTAGCCGTGCCCCCCAGGTTCAGGGAACCCATGGCCGACAGAGGGTCCATCTGGAGGAGCAAGGATAGAGAAAGCGAGAGAGGTTGGGATGGGGAGGGAAAGAGCCATAAACATGTGATTAGTTGCTTGATCTGTACCTCCTCATAACCATGTTCATGGAAATTAAAAAACTACTTAGTCTACAATTTCCACACCAATTAATTCAGATAAACAATCTCCAGCATTGCAGAAAAACAAAAACTTATATCTTCAGTTAATTTTCTGGGAAATCAAAACAGGGATTGTATTTCTCCACTCACATGTATTTCTTCCATTATAAAAAGGCATCAAAAACCTTAAATCCCTGGTTAGAATTGTCATTGAGGACCAATGTCAGCTGTCAACTGTAGTAAATACATGTCCAAAATTTGGAGACTGATGCTTTCCCTGAGACTGGGGACAGCCTTTAAAACTAAAACGGATTTACTGGAATCATGCATCATCCTCACCAAAGCCAACACATTTTCCTGGAGAAAGAACTTTTGTTACAGGTTCCATATAACCCCAGCTGTGGTTTTGTGGAGAGGCAGGATTGTGCCCTACACATTGAGATAAGACACATACCTGTACAGGGGAGATCGCATCGAGGCTGCTGGTGCTGGGGGCACGTCCTTTTGGCATCACCCCTGGTGGGGGCTGCCGGGCTTTGTTCATCACGTTGCTGCAGTTGGCAACCATGGTCAGGATTGTCTCTGACAGCTCCTGTGACACACTCCTGGGAGTAACACGGATATTATCAAACTTTCATTCAAGCAGTCAGCAAACAGTCATTTAAGTACCAGGCAAACCAGAACTACAAGAACAGGACCATTTCTTGTCATTACAGCTAGATAGCCTCACCCAGCGCAGGACTGCAAGCAAGCCAGCATTGTGGCCAAGGTCTCCGGGGGCAGCTGAGCGCTTTTGGGTTGGTCCTTGTCTGGGGCCAGACCACCCATAATGGATGGGCAGCGCCTCTTCAGGAACGTCACACACGCCTGGATAAAGGGTTCCTGACACACACACACACACAGAGCATATATTATAGACTATGAAATAAGATGCTCTCAGGGAACATTACTATGCTCAAAATATATTTAATGGCATACTTGAGAAAACCACTAATAACAATCATTGATCATTGAATACTTTCTGGAAAGAAATGTCTGTACTGATGTTAAGACTCACCCCATGCTCTCTGATTTTGTCAGTCAGCCATTTGTCAAGTTTGAGGTATTCACGGCGAGAGGCAAGTGCAGCAAGGTCAATAACAAAGGCAAATGGAGTACCATTCAGCAGCATTGATAGAGACTGGAGAGCAGACAAACAATGATAATCACATGATTATGATGCATTCAGGTAGAGCTAAAACACATTTTAATACGCTGCCTTTATTCCTAGTTAGAAACCAAATCACAATCCTTATTACCAAGTGGGAGAGTATCACAGAGCAAGTAACTGCCTCTTTTCTCCATTTGTTACAACTGCTCCTGTGCCTCCTGCAGACTTTTGCCACAAAAACCAAGGTCAAGTGCCAAGGAATGTCAGACAATTCAAATCTCCAGTGTTGTGGAAAAGGATACATTTTAGTAGCAGAGGTAAAATGATTCATTTTCATGTGAACTGATACTATGTGACAGGTTTTACATGTGCCTGTATTTTGAGACTAAAGATTGTTTGCATCGATTGCTTATAAACATCCAAGTTAAAAAAAAACACCTGTATTTTAGGTTACAATCCGTTAAAGTTTCAAAAAAACGATTTTCAATGTTAAAGTCACCTCAAGAATCTATGAATATACCTTCAATTTATATAGCCGTATAAATTCTAGTTTGGGGTTTAAAGAGGACATTGTCCAGATAACGTATAATCACAAACACCTAAACTGGGGATAGAACACATTCAATGCCATAGAATACTGCAACACTGTCACCACACTTTCCCTTTAGGCTTGGAAGTCCAAAAAAAAAAAAAAATCAGTTGTGTTGAAATCACAAAAATAGAGTCCATTATGACATACCTTCAAGTCCTGGGCCACATCCAGGATGCGAGACAGCTTGGCCTGGTCGTACTGCTCCCCTCTCATGTACCACTCAGCCATCGAATGCATGATTAGCTGGCGGATGGAGGGAGACTGGCCCTGAAAACACAAACGAGTTTCAGTGACAGAGAATACATAGCCAAGGTAAACACCAAGCTCAGAATAGACAGGCTGATGAGAGAGAAAAACACTGAGAAAACAAATACCCTGAAAATTGCCCAAGCCCAGACCTATGAAAACCCGCTGCACATATAAACACACCCCTTTTGTCTATGAAAATATTGTCTACAACCCCAACAAGCATCATCAACAACAACAAACCACCCACCTGTCCATGCCAGGCATAGTGCAGGATGATGGCAGAGTTGGGGTGGTTGCCCAGAAAGATGGGCATGAGGGTAGAGATGAGCTCGTGGCGCAGTGTATGCCAGGAGGTGGAGATCTGGAGCAGCGCCAGCACCAACATGTCAGGGCAGTGCTTGATGGGGAAGCTGAACAGCTGCTTCACCTGCTCATACTGGCCCACCTCAGACAGCCGAAGCAGGCTTTCCACCAGGTCCAGGCTTTTCCTGTGAATGGAGTTAGAGACACAAACCAGTCAAAGAGACTGTAGTGCCACCAAGAGGTTCAAACCAGCAAGGTGTATTTTTTTTGCCTTGTTACCTTTTAATCTCACATGTTGACCAGATTGCCAATCAGAGACTTTTGAGAAGTTTACTGTCACACTACATTTAATCTATACATAATTTGAAGTTAACATTTTTCTTACGTGTCTTGTTTGTCATGTGTACTAAGTCCATCAGTCTAAGTCTATTACATCTACGGGGAGAAACAAGCCCCATGCCAAATGCTACTAAATTGTGGCCAGGCAACGCATTCTGTACCAGGTGGCAATCTCCCTGTTGTCGTCCTCTGGCGGGGCCTTGAGGATGTCAATGGCCACTGTGTGGCAAGGGTAGTCAGCAAAGCAAAACACCTCTGGGCTCATCAGTGAGTGCTGGATGAATGACAACTGAAAAAAGAAAGACAGCTATGAGACATTTAGAAAAGAGGGATTCACAAACACCACTGCATCAAATTCCATACAAGGCTCAACAACAACTTAAATTGTAATGCCAAGTAGGAATTGATTTCTATATCTGGACACGTAGTGCAGATAGCCTCACTCTTACTTTGAGCAACAAAAGCAGCAGCAAAACTTCCCCTCATTCTCGTTTGCCACTATTATCAAACACTTACATAACCATGCCATCTTGACTCAGAACGTAGAGAGAGTGTTGGTGAGTTACCTGTCCCTCGGCGTGTTTCCATGGGCGATAGATTAGGTCAACAGGGAACACCTCCATGCCCAGCCCCCTCTGGATGCCATACACCACTATCTGCAGGCCTTTACTGTCCCGGATCATAAATCCAGGGTGGTCCAATTCATATGTCACCTCTTTGAAGTTCAGATTGGGATTCTAGGGCACAGATAAAAAGCATGCAGAATTAGCTTTTGAAAACAACTTCTTCATACCTCACATGAGGATGGCAGAGATCACAACATTAACAAAATCTCCAGGATGGCATGATAAAATGATGAATATGCAAGTCTCCAGTAATTTATAGTGTTAACATATATTGCACAGACAAGTGCTATTTCACTGCATACACAGACAATGGCCAAAAGAAATTATGATCCAAGTAAAGGGACATTTTATTGTTTTATATTGTTACACTAAAATGTAGTGGAAGAAGTGTTTTTGATTACAGATACATGAATATTCAATGATTCAATACCGAAAAAGGATATGTTCACTCTACAGGCCTTAATATGCAATTCTGATTTTTTTTTTGCATCTTTGCAAAGCATGAAGTTCTAAACACAAGCAAATATCAGCCATACATTTTTTCAGTATTTATCCAGAAAAGGCATTTTAATTGGACAAATAGTTATCACAGTTGAGAGTTCGTTGTCCAAGCTTCTTTACCACTCAAAAGTGCTAACATTTTGGGCAAGTGTAGCTGTCCATGGTAGTGACTGAGTGAAACAATATTGACATGAAATGTGAACAACATTTAAGCTGTGGAAATACCCATGATTTAGGACAAAGCTAGTTTTTTTTTAGGTTACTATTCTAAATAAAAAGATGACTCACCACTTCTTTGACCACGTCGATGAGAACCTCCACATTCCAGGTGTGTGCCTGGGAGCCGTCGCTCTTGTCCTTGCCATCACTCCAGATACCACTTCCTGGAGCAGAGATGGACTGTGGGGAAAAAAATAAATAAGATCAGTTCAGACACACAGGTCAATTTAAAGTCTCCAAGAACACATTACACACTAGCAAAATCAGCTGAAGTAACTCCATGGCAGTGCCTCCTCAAAAAATGTTAACATATCTTTAGATAACTACTTTTTTTTTGCACTAGCACCAGTGGGAAAAAAAGGGGGGAACTGTAAAACAAACCAGAAAACATTTTGAATCATTTGACTTTTGGCTCAATGCAGCCATCCAACCAGCAGATGGTGCATATCAGTTGCCCAATGTGTGGTTCGTCAAGCAGAACAAACAACAGCAGAAGACTTCTCATTGGTTCTGCAGGTGGGACTTTGCATTGTGCTGCTTGCTTGGTTAAAATCTGTGAGAAATCAGCCCAGTCATGTAGACCAGTTCTGTTTTGTTTTCAATTTTGGTATGGTCTTGTATGTCATTCTAACTAGCATTAAAAAAAAGGTCATAAGTCTTAAATTTAACTCAAAACTTGTGAACACCTTGAAATTTGTAGTTGCAAATGCCAGTAATCAGCACAAATTAGCATAAAATGTCATCTAGCCCTCATAACAGGGGCAACACCAAAGACCCATGTTAAACCAGGAAAAACCTGTGATGTGATATTGTGTCAAGGGGTTAAGGCAGTCTATGCCCGGCTTACCTGGAGTGGGATGCCATCCGCCAGGCCAGAGTGGGTACGAGCCATCATGCCCAGGACCCTGGCTACCTGGCTGGCCGTCACCTCTCTCACCCCATACTGAAGGATTATGTTTCTGCATTCATCAAGACTGGGTGGGAGACAAGGATACAGACTTTAGTTAGTGTTCAATATCATCCATCCTAGAACCTGACCATACACACACCAAATCTGATCACACACACACACACAAAAAAAATTGTATTACGGGTATATCAGTTAACCAGTCTAATGTTTAGGTATGTACCTTGGTTGTGGCTTTAAGGTTTAATATATTTTCATGGTATAATATCATTGAAAAACTAAATTTGCTTGTGTTGCTGGCAAAACGTCTGAACTTTTTTTTCTTAACAATTTGAGCATTTCTCAATGATACTCATGGATATAGACAACACCTCTAATCTCAACACGATTTAGTGAGGCAGCAAAGGGTTTGTAGTAGACCTAGTGTTGTTGTCTAACTCTTTAAAGGCATTCATGATTAAGTTGCAATTCATTTATTTGATTAAATAAACTTTTGTCTATGTAGGTTATTTATAGTATACATTGATTGAAATTCTAGTGGTACTCCATTAAACCTTCACTTTGTAACTTTACAGTTATTTTTACAACTACATTATAGTTAACTTGCATTTACTTTGGCAAACTGAGGGGTACATAGAGCTCTACAGTTAAGTAATTGTTGAAATTTTAATCAATAGATTGCCAAGATGGCAAAAACTATGAATGTAAGAACCAGTTTGAAAATAACCAGAATTATCCTATTAAGGACTGCATCCATTGGTATGTTATGTCTTTTAACAATAGCGTTTGTCATGCAATGTTCTATCTTAAGAGTGGCCTTATCAAGATTACTAAAACATGCATTTCAGAGATGTACAGAACAAGAACCTAATAAAAATCAGCAATTTCAGCAGTTCTAGAGTAATCTAGACATAGATGCTTGCACTGCTGGCATGCATAAAGGGGTTGAATTTAAATAAGTTAGTTGATACAACTATAGAAAAGGAAGTAACAAGCTCCCCTGTAGTTTCTGTTCATTCCTGAAAATCTCTTTATTTTCCAAAGTTCAAACAAAATAATTTAGTAATGAGTAATGCTCAGCTCCATGAGCTCGACCATGACATTTGTTTTTGAATAGATAAAGGTTTTTAACTTATATCTAAAATAACATTATCAGAAATAAAACTTTTAAAAAACTGAACCTCATCTTTAGCAGCTGACAATTGCCATCAATAGAGGAAGGTTATTTTATGAAAAAATATTAGCACCATAATTTTTAACACAAATTTTGCAGGAAACCACAAACAAGCATCATGATACTTTCTCACCGGAATAGAGAAGTAAAGTTCATGCCAGGGTTTTATGTAGATTTACCTCTGTAATGCACATATCCCAGAGCCCAGATACTAACTTCTCCGGTTGGAAAAGAGACAAATCTTTTGAAATAACTAGCCATTAGTTTAGGCAAGTAATCTTTTTCATCAAACGTTGCCAAGTTTCATGTAGACAAAAAAGTAAGAGCTTACAGAATTATGTTCACTTGAAGTAAATTCAATTATCAAGGTTCCATCATAATTTAACTGTTTAAAAAGGGAAATGACTGTCTTTGATCAACCCCTGCAACAACATTGACAGGTTTTAGGCACAGCTTACAGTGGCATGTAATTCATAAGACTACATTCATAGTGTAACCACATATTGCATTAAGGGTTGGAGACTGGCTAGCATGGCCAAGAATCACTTGAATGTGATACTTATGGATGAAGATTGAAAAAAAAGGAAAATTAATTCACCTAGCACAGAAGCCATAGCCAACTTCTTGCATGAATTCTGCAAGAGAACTCTCCATCATGGTCTTAGCTAACTCTCCCGAGTCTGGCAGAATCCTGTCCATGAGAATGTCCCGTTTTTCAGGGTACAGCAGTGGTGCGAGCACCACAGGGCAGCGCTCTTGGGGGAAATCTGAAACACAACACAAAGTTAAATGAGCCAAGATGGCACAGCAAGCTGTTAACAATTTAAGCGCAGGCACTGCGTCATTTCTACAGAATGCGGAAAGCACCATATTTTCTGACTGTGGGTACTGATTTTGCTTCACGATTGTGCCTCAGATGGGCACCACGAATTTATCTCCATACCTCTGCACAGAGTCTTGAGGAAGGCGTCAATCTGCTCTTGTCCTACCCCACTGGCTCCCTTCTGGCCAAATAGTAGATGGGAGAGGAGCAGGTGCAGGACCTCTATGGCAATGTCTTGGAAGCCACCTTCCTGGTTTCCTCCGAGATCTGCGTCCACGTAGGACCGCAGGAGGTCCGGGAGCTTCTGCTTGATGAACTGCGCAGCTAAGTAAGAGCAAAAGCAAGCAATGAGGAAAATGCACTGCCTTTGACCTGATTGGAACATCTTCATTGTCTTCAGAGATATGAAGAAATTAGTACTGCCTATCCAAGAGACATGATGTAAACCATCAGATGAAGCGTGTTACCTTGGGTGGAGTTATCCTCCTCAGTACATTTTATCTGTAGATTATGTAAAGGTTCAAGCATAGGTTTTATGTGGTTCTCTACAGTGGTGAGAAGTTTGTGAAGCCTTCTGCATTCCTGTATAAATGGCTCCTAAAATATGGTCTCAGCTTCAAAGTCATAAAAATAGATAAATGTGATTTAACAAATACAAAGAAATTTACTTTGACTTTATATAACATAAATCGTTAACAGCTTGGATTTGAAAATGTATGAACCATGACAATTAGTAACTGGTGGAACCTCCTTTAGTGGCAATAACCTCAACCAAACGTTTCCTGTAGTTGCTGATCAGACCTGCCCAAGGAGGTATTTTGGACCAGTCCTCATTACAGACCTGTTTTAGTTCAGTGATATTTTTGATATTTATGTCTTGCATAAACGGCTTACTTCAGTTCATGCCACAACAATTTGGGATCCTCTGTTAAGCTTCAAGTCACGGACCATCACCGTGATCTTCTCCTGTAGAATTTCCTGATAAAATTTCCAATTCATTGTTCCCTCAATGACTGCAAGCCGTCCAGGCCTTGAGGCAGCAAAGCCAAAACCATGATGCTCCCTCCACGATTCACAGTTGGGATGAGGTTTTGCAGTCAGTATGCTGTGTTTTTTCTCTTCTGAACACAATGTGAGACAATTTTTGTCTCATCTGTCCACAGAACATTGTTCCAGTAGCTTTGTGGAACATCCAGGTTCTTTGGCAAACTTGAGATGAGCAGCGATGTTTTAGTGGAGAGCAGTGGTTTCCTACTTTGTATCGTGCATGAACACCACTCTTGTTTAGTGTTTTTTTGTGGACTCAGATGTCAGAGAGAGATGCCAACAGATCCTCAGCTGTTACTTTAGGGTTCTTTGTCACCTCCTTGACCATTATGCAGCGTGCTCTTGCTGTGATCTTTGCTAAACGCCCACTCCTGGGGAGAGCAGCAATGGACCTGAATTTCTCCATTTGTATCAAATCTGTCTGACTGTAGACTGATGGAGGCCCAAGTTTTTGGAAATGCTTCTCCTGTCTTTTCCAGCCTGATGAGCCTCAACAACTCTTCTCCAGAGGTCCTCTGAAATTTCTTTTGATCGGGGCATATTCCACTTCAACAGATCTTTTTTTGGAGAGCAGACTTTGTTGGTAATCAAACTTTGAGGGGTTTTAATGACAGGGCACCTCTAACCCACACCTGAATGTCATCTCATTGATTGGATCACTTCAATTACCCCCCTCTCATAGAAGTCATTATCCTACAAGTTCATGTACCTTTCCAGCTTAGGCTGTAATGTTTGAACAATATGCTCAATCAAAATTGTGTATTTATCTATTGTTATGACTTACATGAAGATCAGAACATTTAGGAGCCATTTATGCAAAGATGCAGGTCATTTAAGGGTTCACAAACTCCCAATTGCATATGCTCCCACTTGATTATACAATTCTTTGGCATTAATATTTCTTTTTATTACTATGCTGCTAATACACAGCTGCATTTGCCTGTAAAACCCAGTGATATAAGTTGTCTTGATACGCTTAATTCCTTGGCAATCTTTGAATGTTGGATGTCTCAAACACCTCCACTGGTTGTTTTATTTGACTGACGAAATAAAACTTTTAAAATGCATGATTATTTTGGCAATCTGTAAACTTATGTCAAGTAGGCGAATAGAATTTAGTCTTGTTTCTAATCTGAATTACAAGATCAAAGAGTTCTTCTGTCTTCCATCACTTAAAAGATATCCTTCAGTTGAATCCATGGCTTCCAGTAAGAAGTCATTTTAATATTCTAATATCCTTTTAATATTCTATTAATTACATTTAAAACAAATTGCTTTGGCACCTGCTTGCAGAGCTTTTAACTATCTGCATAGAAGCATAGTCTTAGATCTATAGATAAATAACTTTTGAAAGTCTATATTAAACAAGGAGAAGGTGATCAAGCATGTGCAGTCGGGGCTCCTAAAAAAAAAACGGAACCACCTGCTGAACACAATTAGTAAACTATCTTAATAGATTAGTGAAAGCACTTATAAAGGTGCATTTCACTGATAACTTACAGCTTGTCACATCATTACGTTCATGCAGCTAATTGCCAATATGTTTTGTTCCTTTTATTTTACAGCACAAATTTTAAGAAAAGTCTGATACATATTTTCCAAGCCATCAGGGTAAATTTGTTTTATAGTGGGAGACTTCTGCATAAATGAGATCTGTCACAATAAAATGTAGGGAAAGTTTTGTGATTCATTATGGAGGCTGGGAGAACACTGCCTCCAAATACGCATCCTGCAACCTGCACGTTTTGGTTACTTGTTCAATTCATGCAAAATATGTTAAGCTCTACCAGATTTACTTACCAAAACCTCGAAGGTCTGCGTTGCTGGAGTTGAGCAAAGCAAGGCCAAATATCACCTGGGAAATAAATCATTGGCCAACATTGTCATGTGTTCTCACATTTCAGACAAACCATCTTTAGGTCAATCATGTGTTTAAATAAGTGTTTTTCTAGTTTAATATTTCTTTACTATCAAATGTATTGCATTATGAGACTGTCCATACTGCTTGTCCACAATGCCTTATCAGTCTCATAATTACATGAAGCCTACTGTTGAGCTGGCTTACCTCTTGGACCTTGCTGAGCTTAAGAACTTTACTCAACTGAGTAAATAAGTGGGCCGATGGCTTCAAACTCTGAAAGACAATTTAGGCAAAATATTATTTTAATATAGAAGAAATACGAATTCTCTCATTTATTTACGCATACAGACCTGTCATAATGCCTTTACCCAAGTGGGTGTAGAAGTGAGTTCAAGATTGATGTGTGAACTGTAGGACGGTTCCAATTTTCTCAGAACAGTGGTACTGATTAAAAACTGACTTGATTCAAGTCATTTAAACCTAAGGCTGTAATTAAAATTGGCTTGCCATAATTTTGCTTTGAGGGGTATGTTGCACAACCTAAAATTGTTCAGTTGAGCTTGGGTCTCAATTACATTGTACAGCAAGCACCAGTGACATAGCCTAGATCCATGCTTAGCAGAACCAAGCTGACCACAAACCAATTGCATTTCATCCACAACCTGCAGTGACGTCACTGTCCTATTGACACCACCATACTGACTCCCAAAAACATTCAGTTAGTTAGAGAATGCGTTTACCATTGGCATTTCATTAAATATTGAACTTTACTTACAGAGTACCAATATAAATTGGTGTCAGCGTTGTTGGTGACAGTAAGGGTCACATCATCCAAGGAAATCACTCATTTTTGTAATATATAATATTACTTCCCAAATCAGGTGGGACGTTTGCTTGTTCATGGTCGCTTGTTGTATAGTGTGTGGATAATGGAATGCTGCTCGGTGGTCAATATGGCCGTGTCAACAAAACACTAACATCACCGCAAGGCATGGCTAGCAGGGTTTCAGCCAGAATGATTTTAGAGGTGTCCAGATTGAGCCCCTTATACAACAGCAAACAATGACACAGAGAGTGCATCTAAATACAGCAATGAATACAGTGGCCATTCAGATATATTGGCTATTGGATTTAATAAATTAAAACAAAATCTACAATAGGCAAGGGAAGTAGGATATAGGAATATTGCAAAGGATGAAATGAATTTTGTAACCTGGGGGGCCGTCCTTGATAACCAAAGAAGAGTTGGCCTGATAAACTCCTTTCATTTCACAGACAAATTTCACTAATGGTAATTCAACTCTACATATTAGTGTCTCAGTAAGAGAACTTTGTCTGTTTCTACATAAAGTACTCAAGCTAAATAGATATATCTTATCTGAACCAGAATTTGAGTTTAGAACACTGCCAAAACAGATGGTTGATTAAAACAGATTTATTAGGGGCGCACCAATCAAAATACTGGCTTTTAGGCTTGCTCTGGGGAGTCTAGAGGCATGCCCTCATTCTTTTATGAGTTGGTATCAAAAACTAATGAGAATTGAATCAATAAGCAGAAATGCAATCAATAATATTCAAATAATATCCAATACAGGCAACTGACACCATACCTTCTGATAGTGCAGGGGATTGTCAATGGCGTAGCACAAAGTAGAGATAAAGTTTGGCTTTGAGATCAGCGACACACACTCCTGGATCAGAAACTGTGTCTTGGGCAAGTTGAAAAGCAAAAGGTACCGGGGAGAGGAAGAGAAAGAGAACAGAAGCAGGTGAAGAACAAGATAGAACAGTAAGTCACTAACAAGAACCATCAAGGAAGAAAAAACAAGGAGTTCTGCATCACATTTCCATTCATCAATCTAGAAAATATTACAGCATAAACTGTGAAATGCAGCTTCCATGACAGTCTACAAAAATCCAAACAGTGACAAGTTGACTGAACTTAACTTCCAGGCACAGTAGGCTAAATTCACTGTAACTGCTGCTAACGACGGATGAATAAGTGTAAAAACCAACAAAATATGACGGTAACAATTTGTTTGGGCACTCAAAGGGCACTAAATGTTAGAAGTATACTACTTCAGTACCTTGACCGAAATGCTGCTTCTGAAATGTCTTTTCCAGGTTATGGAAAAACATGCATCATGCAGCAACACTACAAACGAAGACCTTCTATTGGAAATAACCCAATCATTATGTTTCAAATCAAAAATTACCTGATGGAAGTCCTTGCCACTGCTTTTACCATCGCCACTGAAATCCACATGAGAGAAGAGACAGCGTAGTAGATGCCTGTCTGCCTCAGGACCGTGACGATTCACAATCTGTATTCACAAATATATTATGAGATCTTGGTGGATCAGTGTAAACAATGTACTGGAAGTCAGTATTGCTACTTACATGCTGTATTTCCTGCTGGCTGGCTCGGTAGTTTTTCTTCGTTAAATTGTCCACCAGGTAGCTGATTTGAGACAAAGCCAGCGAGAGCGAGTCAAGATTCATTGCTGGTCGGGGCGGAAGCAGGCGGCCGAGCCCGGCGCAAAATCACCATTATTCCCCTTTAGTCACTTCAGTGATAGGTTACTTCTCCCCCCCCCCCCAAAA
>CABFOQ010000958.1:0-13251 GCA_900660455.1 Gephyroberyx darwinii | reverse complement strand
CAAAAGGTGTGAAAAATATTGGCTTCCAAATGAGCTTTGTCTGTCAGTCGCTCCTGGTGCTAGTAGAGTCCTTCAGTTTAAAATCAAGATGAGCATCTGCAATAACAAGCACACAAATATGGACACAAATCAGAACAAGTTTTCCAATACAGTTGCATGACAGATAAGAGAGGGATTCCTCATGAATTTAGCTAAATATGGAACAAGTGTTGTCACACTTGAATACTGCCAATAAATACTAGCCCTTGATAAGACAAAATACTATGACAGGCTTTGAGGCCTACTTGCATGACTGACCCAGAGGCGCGCTCAAAGACATTTTTGTGTTCCTTTCCGACCATTTAGCTACAAAACTGCTCTAAATTATTGTCACTAGGACCCACGTAAATCAGTGCCCTATTTGCACGCCCATATTGTGAAGTTATATGTACTTTTAAGTGCCAGTTGCTTGTGCTAGGCCTCGACTTTACCGCAACACCTGGCGCACAGATTCAAAGCAAATTAACGTAAGCTAACCCAGCTATCATACCTCTCCGTCTCACACAACGTTACAGCTATCGTAACTTTGTCAATTGATATACACGTCCGTACACACAAAGTATTTGGGACAACTTTGCCTTTAGCCAGCAAATTTTAAGAATTAACGGACAAGTAGTTAGCTTAAGTTAGAATCATCCATTGAAACAAAGAGCGTGTGGATAGCTTGTTATCCACAAGCTATCCACACATTGCAGAACGTTAACCTGGTTCGGGTAATGTTACCAGACTAACGTTACCTACCACTAGTTAATCAATGGAAAACAATGTTGCATTCGGAGATCCAACTCATAAGAAATGAAAACATTTTTTTAAATTTTTTTTATTTACGGCAGCGCCTCCACAACGCTAATTAGTGTTGGTTGAGCAGCCACATTTAACGTTAGCCAAAACGTTTAACATAAACATGTAACGTTAACTATTATTAACAGTGCTGCAGTCACGTCACTAGTTATACGCTATGGAGATCCATATTAACTTTATCTTACATCCCTACCAAGCTACACACCCATGGTGAAGACCTACCAGCTCTGTCCTAGCTAACCAATGCTACCAGGGTAGCATTAGGCAGTGTTGGCTACCGCTAACGTTAATAGTAACATTTGAGTCTGATCCAACCTGACACATGTGTCGTCCAAACTATTAACGTCGTAGTTAATTTAATATTTTAATAGCCAAGTTGTCCAGCTGGTTGGCTACCGAACTGATCAGAACCGTTACCTCTGCTTTGACCGTGACACAAGCAGAGGCCGTGAGTTTGAAGGCCGCGAGGATTGCGGTTGGTTTATGTGCTATCTTGAGCTACGTTAACCTAGCGTTACGTTAGCTCATACGGACTCCGACTAGTCCATGGAACCGCTAACGTTAGTTACAGTTCCAAACTAGTTAAACGCTATATAGGTAACAATGCTCAAAAGTAACGTAACACCAAGCCATGATGTATTTCATATCCAGTGGCACATTTCGACAATATAGTTAACAGAGAAAAATAGTCTACGTTTCATGAGAAGCGTTACCGAAATAGCGGATCGCTACTTTCCTGACTGGACGGATGTGACAGTTGCTTCCCAGCAAATAGACTCCGCCGCGCTGGTGGCTAACGACACAAACCCCAACGGCCATTCACTTCATTTCTGGTTATGTGTTAGTTTGAAACTATCAATAGCTGTTTCCATATGTGTTATAAAACTCACCATGCTACCAAAAAAGTAATTCAGATGTTCATCCCTTTCCGTTTCTCCCACCAAACTTGTCGAAATTCAAGGGTCGCTGTGCCTCCAGTTCAGCTTGATTTTCAAAATAAAATGGCGACTGTCACCACCGCAGCGCGCTCACGGTGGGAATGCACGAGCTTATGCGCGCGATACAAATGAAAGGTGTTTGGGTGCACGCCGGTACATCCTGAGAGCAGCAGACACCTGATTCATTTCCTCACTTGTTTTTTTTAGTTGCTACTACGTTACACTTTTGCATAGACTTTAAAACACATTTCATTAGCAGGCCTGCTACAGTTCAGTACAGTACAATTCAGAAGATCATTTCTGAATTTTGATTGGTTAAGTCTCTCAAACTCATTGTTAATCTAATTATACGTGTGCAAGTTTTATATACCTAAATGTAATTTTTAATTGCTATACCCAAATTGATCTCCTTTAAATGGGAATGTATTTATTCAGCCTCATTCCTAGTACAATAAATACATAGTGTAGCATCACAGCTCCTCCAATGTTTTGTCCACCTTGAGCTCAGTGCCTTGAGCTTTACAAGATATACCACTTCTTCTACCTGCTTAACCACATAACAAGGCCCCACCCAGTCACTGTCTTGTTTGGGACATCTGTCCTTTGCACATTTGGACCCATACACTCAGCAGTCGGCTACATCATTCTGGTCCTGTGGCCACCATGCATACTCTGGTTAGGGGTTAACTTTTCAGTAAAGGTACAGCCATCATGGTCACAAAGCCTGCCACAAATTATGATGCTTATCCCAAGAATGCCCACACTTGGCATTGGTCCTGGTTGATGGGCCAGTCCTGTACTGTGGCTACCTTGTCCTCCATGGTTTTCAGCCCCTCACTGCAGATCCTGTGGCCAAGGAATGTGACCGCTCTCTGCAACAGGTGACATTTATGACAGTGAAGTTTAAGGCCAGCAATCCTTAACCATTGAAACATGTCTATTAGGGCCTCCAAGGCAGCATTGAAATCAAGCAGATGAACCAGCAGGTCATCGAGTAGACTGTCAGGTAGGGGCTGTTGCTGTGGTTGGGCTCCATAGCAGACATCCTGGCTCAGGAGGCAGACCCTCCACCTGGATGGATGGTAGTTGTGGGGGAGTTAGTTGAAGGCCACAGTTGGAGAGGGGGACATCCATAAAATGTCACTGTGTCAGCTCTGAGGTCCAAAGGGGTACCTGCTCTCTACTAACCCTAACCCCAGCAGGCACTTCTCCCTCACATCTGCAACCCAGACCAAGTCTGCTCAGCTACATGGATGTTGATGTACAGTAGGTCGATCTCACCATCAGTGCTTCACCCCTGTGACTGTGTGTATGTATGTGTGTGCGTTGGTGGTTGTGTATACATTCATTCTTTTTCTCCATTGTAAATACACAAATATAATGGGAAGAAAAAGAGATAAAATGTTATAAAGGTATATTATATGTAATTATTAATAATAAATATTCCTATTCAAGGTGATAAAAGTAGTGATTGATTTGGTAGAATTTAACCCAGCAGTATAGTTATTTTCACTCAGTACATGGGTCAAATAATCACTTCAACTTCTAGATTGAAATAGACAAACTCAGCAGTTGTGTCAGTTCAATCCAACATGTGTTCTGTCCTAGAGTAACCCTGCAATGTGGTCACATTTGGGTTATTTAAGACAGCACTTTTTTAAGAGGGTATTGTCAGACAGGTATCAAGCATCGTAGATATGAAGCAATTGATATTAATCTTTATTCAGCAATATGAATCTGGGTTCTCTTTTCTAAGCTCTGCAATAGTCATTTGTAGCTTAATTTAAGTCAGTTGTCCATGTCAAAATCAGAAAATGGAAACCTAAAACTTTGTCCTTTTGAAACTGATGTAGAAGAGCATGTGATGCAAGACAAATTTTTGTGTGAATAGACAATAAAGTATTATCTTATCATGAAATCACAAATTATGTACATTTGTTCTGTGGCACCCCAGGGGAAAAGCCAGGGGTCACAAGCCCATTTTGAGGGAAAATGCATGGCACAGGTCACACAGAAGGCAGGATAACATCATCATGAGCTTTACTTTCATGGTTGCAATCAACTTGTCAGAGCAGTTCCAAATGAGTCTTTCTCCAAATGGTGGATATCTCATTTTGGAATGAAAATGGAGTCATTCAAAGGACCTCAAAATTATTTGGTGTTTTAAGACTGGGGACCGACCCTATCTCTGTCATTCTCAATGACTCTAGAAGCTTTTCAACCTTCTTTTCTCTCAAAATACTCCTTTTTGTAAAACTAAAATGATACAGAAAAATGGCATCGATTACATAATGCTATAATTGCATAATAAACGCAAATCAACATCAAATTACATAAAATAACTAATAGTTACCCTCTATTAAATTTAACATATGTGCAGTTCAACAAGAACTTAATAAAAACCCTGCAGTCATATAGAGAAATCTATTCTGGTCTCCTGTTATTTGGCTCTTCGCCCGCACTCCTGCCCCACAAGTGAGGCCATGACCATAGTGACCATTGCTTTTCTGAAAACTACTACTATTTTTCTAAAAATTAGCTCTAGAATACGTTCCAATAATATGTAATTAGGTAAAAAAAAAAACTAAAAAAAAACTTTTAATGCAGTGCAGCACAAGGCCATATCTCACAACTTTGCCATTAACGCCTGGTCTCCGTGTTTTATTTTTTATTTTAATTTTGGCTATGACGTTGCGGTACCCGGAAATAGGGGCAGAGGGAAACTCCTCCTCTCAGCTACAGTGTAGTGGTTGAACAATCAATCCGGCATTGTTTTCTTCCCTCTTTGTGATTAAACATCTGGCTTTCTTCTGGTGAAGTTAGTTACAGATATAATGTCTTCTTGGGCAAAATCGTCTGGAGCTGGCAGGCGGCCACAATCCAACCCAAATGGAAGGTAAGTAAAATGGTTCCTTGCAGCAAGCGGGTTTAGCATCACTCGCTAACATGCTAGGTAAGAAGCTGGGGACAGAGCAGAACGACGGAAGATCTAACCAACCGATAACTAGCCTCCTTACATTAGTTAGTCAACTCTAGTTATATTGTAAGCCTCATATCGTTTCTCTCTTGTGTTGTGCAGTGCTCAACCCCTCCGATCATTTCGGAGAGCAGCGCCTTACCCCTCCAGAGAAGACAGGACAGAGGAACGCAAGGATGCACTGGATAGGTACCAGGGTTACAATTTAATTGAAGACTCTAAAGGGACCGTTACCTAACATTTATTAGCAGTTTTGGGTTGGTAGTTAATCACTATACTCCAATAGTAAGCACGGTGACCCACTTATTATTGATAAGTTGTACGTTTATGTACAACCCACAATTGAATAGTTACGTCTGATGACACACCTCTTCAAATGCAATGTTTAGTTAGCTTTTGGTCCGTGTCAGATTCAGAAATGGTTTCAGACACACTGTATACCAGGGGTGGGCATTCATGTGCCATGGAGGGCCGAGAGTCTACACCAGATAATTTCACTGATTGGTAACCCTTCAATCAGAGAAGAGGGGCTAATCAGTGAAATCACCTGGTGTAGTCCCGCCCTCCAGTCAGCCTTGGGGAGCACATCAGTCAGGAGTAATTATATAGCATTGCTTTAAAAATGTCAGCGATTCAGAATTGGTGACAGCATTGAGTTATGTGCTGGAAGAAAAAAACAGAACATACAGTGAGTCACCTGGTTCCTTGCCAAATGAATTGGGCGAGCGTACCCAAGTGAACTCACACAACCCGGTACAAATTTATGTACTCACCGCTAACAAATCAATTATTTCAGCAGATAATTTACCAGATGATGGCTGGTAATTATAAGTAAGTAAGTGAAGTGGTAGCAAAGGTTTGGTTTGTGGGGCCATCATGGGCAAGGCAAAATAATGACATTTTGTGCCCAACCAAAGCTAAAAGCTAAATATAATTCACAGCTTGCAGATTTCACTTGGTGATACTGGAAGACTTACCAGCTTTTGATCTTAGGTTGGGGTTGCCCATTTCATGATAATACATTAAAAGATGCTCCTTTTGAATTGCTGCTCTTTCAGTTATGAAGAACTAGACCAAAAGCACAACTACAGTGGTAACGTGAAGTATGAGGGGTACAAGCACCAACAAAATGGTAAGATTGTTTTTTCTTTGCACTGATCACTAAAGGCACACAAACAATGAATCTTATATTTCTAACAAACAAGTGAAAGTGACAGTGTAGCCTTAAGTTTAGGCCCTAAACTGTGGCTACACCAGAAATTGGACACGCATCCATGGTTTCAGTGTTTAATTTGAAAGGGATGCATGAAGGGAAACTGATCAGGTGCAAGTCTACCTGATGCCAGTTTACAAGTCCAACGTTTTTTGAGTTTGGCTACATTGGAATGTCTTAACGATTATATTGTAAAATCACAACATACTGTTTTATGAAGCTCTAACCCAGGTGGATACAATTTGCCCACAAAAGCATAGCCACTTTTGAAGCCATAAAAGATTTATTTTATATTTGTATTATTGTCTGATCATGTACTGTTAAATAAAATGGATAAATGTATTAAGACTGAAATTTGTTCCAATTTCCAATTATTTCAGAAGATATTGTACATTATCTGCATAAGATGCAAAGGTGCTAATAATCTTGGGCATTTCCTCTCACTTCTCCTATTTATCCTTTCTTTCCTTGTCCCACTTTCTTCTGTCCTCCATTCTCTCTTCTCTTTCTGCCTTCACCTCCCTTCTCTGGCCTCTCCTTTCCTATCCCACCTTCAGCCAAGCCAGAGGGCTGCAGCCCAGCAGACAGACGTAAAGCCCTCTACCAGAAGTTCTACAGGCAGGTGCAGGAGGAGAGGAAGCCTGCCGACTGTGTGGTCCTCTCTGTCACCAGCCAGTGCATGTGAGTATTTCAAATAAAAATCCAAACGACGGGTTGGGGTGAATTTTTAGTTAAATACAGTGCCTTGCAAAAGTATTCAAACCTCTTGACCTTTTGCTGTGCTCTTAAGTTTCAAGTTTCAATTTCATAACACATTTATTTGGGATTTTTCATGTAAAGCACTCTATTCTATCAAAGGCAAAACAAAATTGTTGAAATTCATGTTGAAGGACAAAATTAAAATAACAGAAATCAAGTTTGCATAAGTATTCATATTTAAACGTCAATACTTGGACTTTAATGTAAAATAATAATAAATTAACCATATATATCCCATACTGTGTTTCAGTGGGAGTCCCATTAAGGTCTAGTGAGGGGGCTAGTGCAAGGAAACTAACATTCAGAATTGCTAAATACAGTCTAAAAATGACATCTGAGTAACAGTAATCTTAAATGTTGCTAGTGTGGCAACTCACCCCGAACAAAGCATAGGGGTTGAATACTTATGCAAACTTGATTTCTCTGTCATTTAAAGTTTATCCTTCCACATAAATTTCAATAATAAGTAAATTATGAGCTAGTGCCTGATTTTGAACCATTAGATTGTTTAATAGAGACTCCAAATAGGATCAAATTAATAATTCAATCACTAACTCAGGCTACTACTGGCATTAGATTTGCAATAATGTGTGCAGGGCCGGGCCACTGCTGCAACATTCCCCCACTCCATTGAGACTTTCTGGTTTTACAAGGCCTAGATGCCATTGACATATAACATGAGATGGTTAAGACAAGTTTATCCCTCCCTCGCTTGTGGCACATAACAATGCACACAACACAACTAGAACACCATCCCACTGTTTTGTTTCCAGCATGACATGCTCTTGTGTGAATATAGCACTTGTGATTGTGTCCTTGCTGGTACAGTCTTTATTTACTCCTTGATAAATTGCGTTCTCTGTCTATTCCTCTGAATGACATCTGCCGAGACCTGAACCCATTATTGTGTTTGTGGTACATTTTTGACATTTTACAGAAGGATTTGCTTTCTTCATTCTATAATATTTAGAACCTGAATATCAGGACTCGCAAGTTTGTAATAACCAACCCTTGTGGTGTTGAAAAACATGCCAGTCATGTCTCTCTAAAAAAATAACTATTAAAATGTCAACAGTTTAAATGACTTATTTAAACAATCTTGTCAAATCGGTATGCAGAAGTAACCAATGTGGGCCCTGGGCGTATTTGTCTCAGAACTATAATATAGCTCCCAATCCAGATCTGGGTCAGTTCTTTGATTCAAATCTCTCTGTAATACTTTGAGTAGCCCTATTTTTTTTTTCAGGCATATTGATAATTCAATTGTTTCAACTGGTGGAAGTATAAATGAGTTGCTGTGTTCAACTCATATCTAAATGACCAGAAATGGTCTAAATGCATTAAGATGGGAGGAGCCAGTGGTTACCTGTGGGACTGTGGAGCGACTTGGTCCTCTTACAGTGCACTTATACATATTACAGTGTACTGAGTTTTCTACAGGGTACTTATGTGAACTGCCCAGCCCAGCTTGAATTCTGTTTACTAAGTGGTAAGTAATTCACAGACATTAGTGCTTCGGCACTAAATGAAGAATGTTACCCATGGCGTTCTGGGCAGAGCCATTGACGGAGCTTTCTGTCCCTACGAATGGTGTTTTCATGCTGCCAACAGACACCATAGAGTCCATCTTTTCCAGATTGGGGGGGAAAGTAACCTAACCTATTGATCACCCCAGTCTTTGGATTTCCACATACTTAAATGCAGTTGGACTAAACATATTAAATACTCATGCTAAATAAAAATCCAGGACAGCACTCCCATTATTTTATTTCCTTTCATTGCCACACAGGCGTTTCAGCCAGACGCCTTTCCTCAGTGTGCCTCTGGCCAATGTGGCAAACTCCGTTTCTGGAAAAGCTTGTACTTACTCAAAACAAATATTCAAAGCTCCAAATTTTAGGATGAAGAGTCAAAGACAGCATCCTCAGCTGCAGTTGACATGGCCCAGAAAAATGATCCTAGAATCGTTACACAATCAAAAGCTGTCCAGAAATATGAGTGTGGTATTCTTAAAAAAGCGATTCAAACAAATCAGTAAATCATCTTTCTTGTACTTCTAAGGCCTCAAAAGGAATACTTACTTTGGGGCTACACGGGGAAAAAATGCCTACATATCTTGTGCATCTGTGATGCTCCTGGTGTCCTCAGGAGTATATTTTGTAGCATAAGATCAGGTGAAAATGGACAAATTACGGGTTCATTCATCATTGGACCAGAATTATTTTCTGACATCAAGCGAACAGAACAGATACATATGTGAATTGAACATGTGACCTGGAGAACAAACTAGAGTGACAGCTGTTTTAGTGTGCTGTCAGTTCATTGACTTTACAACCTTCTCACATCCATTAAAATATATCATAAATGTTTATACCCATATAATTTTTGGATGAAAACAGACTGAAAATACATATTGGCCATATCACTCTGCACAAATATTTGTCTACCGTGGTCAAGCATCACTCACATAAAGCCTCCAAATCTAACCCACCAAAACTGCAAAGTTTGTGAATATGGGCTCTGATTCAAATGCTGTTGAGTAAGTAATAATCCCATTCACTATACAGCTCAAATGTGACTTAGGTAACACTGTCTCACCAAGCAACTTACATTTCTTACATTTAAAAAGGCCTGTATTGTAAACTGACATATTAGTTACTTTCTAAATATGGTTTAACATTCTCGTGGACTGTTCAGCATTGATGCTCTTCTGAACCGATGCTGAGTGAACACTGATAAATGGCTCTGCACTCACTCCCTTTGCTGCCAAAGGATTGCACAAGGAGTGCATTTGCTAGTTAATACTGCTGCACACATACAGCGCACAAAACATTTAATCTCAATACATAATGCAACATTCAACGATTCATTCAAGCATGATGTACTCACTAAAACAGTCTTTGCAGTTGCGTCACAAATCTAGAAACATCTGGTGCCATCATGGAGGTCCAGTGGAGAATTGGCAGTGTGTAAACATTGTCTAACAGGCAGGACAGAAAAAGAGAGATACCTGAATAAGATTGTGGTGTTTTTTTTTTTCTCCAAATGTAGTTCCTGTGACCTGAACAAACTGTTAGCTGGCTAACTAGCCAGCAGGCTAATTTAGTTCATGTTTACATGTGACTACTAGCCACGATTAACACTGGTGTTTGCTTCTTCTAGATATGTTAGCTAGTGAGCAAATCTAGCTAGCTAGCTAGTGTATCTGCAACAACAGTGATGGTTAGCTGCTAGCTAATAAACTCACATAATCCAAATTTATAACATAATCCAAAATTATCAGTTCCTCATCCAAAAGAGCACAGAAATTAACCGTGTCTTTGCAATTGTGTTAATAACAAAACTTTATTTGTGTAGCATTTTTTTTAAAAGCGGTTTACAAAGTGCTTAAACAAATAAAATTCAACTGCATAAAATATACAATGAGACCAAACAGCATAGATGGCAAGATAAAACAAGTCAAAAAAAGACAGTCAAGATGGCTAAATTGTATGTTTAGAAACCAGCTGTTAGATAACTGGCTATGAACAGCTAGAGGACCTCCAATATGGCCACCAGAGAGTGCATAACATCACATGAAAGTCTTCTATTGTAAAACCGATCAACCTGGTGGATAAAGTAGTATTGAATTTCAAAATGCTCCATTTTACTGATAATGCACAACAATATCTAATTGCTTTTTTACTACCACCATCAGCAGCTAATCACAGGTAACCATGTTTGGGGAAAACTGCATAGTTTGAGTTAAGTAAGCTGTGTGAAGTCTAAATAAGCTCACACAAAGAGAATTAACAACTTCTTTTGTATTATTTTTTATTCCTTATTGAGACTTGGGATGCACTGATCCAGTTGAGCTTCAGTATTGGGCTGATCTTAAACCTCTTAAGCCGTTAAACTGAATATGAGAAAATGTGAACATTATGATCTGATCCATTGATAAAAATGGATCAGTCTAAAACATGCAGCGTGAAAACTGTCCTAGTTTTAGTTCCCTTCCTTCAGATATACGTACAGTCTTGTTATTTGGTAGAAGAAACTAAAGAAAAGTTTATTGGTTTGATTATTTTAAGTACTATATTTCTATGAGGTTATTTATTGAATTATAGTGTATCTTGTGAGGGTACAAGAATTCATACAAATGGATGTCTGTAGCTGTGAAGCTACTGAGAAAAAAACATCCATTCGCAGATACTCAAAGTTGTGTATTTTGTAATTTGGCAATGAAATGTATCAGTGCATCGCTAGTTGAGACGACATGTCAAATGCAGATGTTTGCTTAAAGGAAAATTCCACCCTTGGATACTCTTACTGTTATTTCTCATCAATTTGTGATGTTCAATGCATTCTGGGAGTTTTTTATGTTATTTACATTTTTGGCGTATCCACATTCCCTCAACCTGCTTCATCTACTTCAGTTAGTGATTTTCTACATTTCCCAGAATGCCTTTTGACAAGCCCAAAAGAGTGTGCCTGGACTTGTTCCATTCAGCTGTGGGTTTTACATGTAGGTGGAGCGAGCAGTAATGGTACCAACAGCGGCACAAGATGTTTTCCAGTTGAGAATAAGCGAGCCTGCGACCCTTTTGTCAAAAAGCAACTTATCGATGTTTTCCATTGATGTTTTGGATAACTAAAAACAATTTACGCTGCGCTGGAAATATCTTGACCTGACATTGCGTCCTCTATGTTTGGCCACTTATCCAAGGGAATAAGCAAAATACACCATCAAACAACAAACATCAAACATTTTTAACAGTGTTAAAGTGTTTTAGGGTGGATTTTTCCTTTTAACAAATGGGCCACAATGCTTGCATAAACCACTCGCTGTACGAATTCCAAACAAATTCATCCATGTGTTTCCTGGCAACAAAAACTATCCAGTAAGAGGCCTACCTTTATACATCCCACATCACTAAACACATCTATGAGTACAAAAAAAGTTGTCAGTCCCACACAAAGCAGCACATGCTGTCCTAGGTGATGGCTAAAGTGGGGAATATCATCACACAAGAGAAATGACTTGAAGTTCTTTTTTTTCATTGCTAATCCACACTGTAAGTTAAAGTCACCTCTCCCTTGGCCGGTGTTTGCAAGCGAGGTCCATAGGATTACCTCATTACTTATCAGGTTTCTTTATATGCCAGGTCAGTCACCAACTATATTAATGTCAAGTTAACAAAGTGTTTTTCTTCCTCTCAAAGGGATTACCCCAAATCGCTAGGCCAGTGCTTGCAGGAGCGTGGCCTGTCAGTGGAAATGCTCTACCTTCAGGCGGAGTCGGGCCTGACCCGTGCCCTGCAGGATGTCCGAGCGGACGGCTCCCCGTTATGTATTCTGGTGGAGCAGACAAACGTAGCTCTATCCTCCTGCACTGTTATCATATTCTCAGAATCCCTCAAAAGTAAGTCCCTACCCCTCATCCCTTCCAACCTAACCTAGCCAAACCTCCACAGTTACAACCATTTATCCCTCTTCTACGCTCAACTCGACAGACGGTCTGTTTCAGTGTACATTATGTCAATTCCACGAACATCTTTGCCTCTGTCAGGCTTCTTTACACAAAATATGAAGTGGATTTTATGTAAAGGCAAACTCAAACTAAAGCAAACACTCATATAAAAATATATATATAAAAAAATGCTCACCTTTTGTTTACAATTCTAAATAAGCTGCCCTCTAAGAATGTAACGCATTCTTGTTGGTGATGGAAAAATGTTCAAGTGTACAATAACTGATTGCTTTTTCACTCAGAAATCTCACATCCGCAACATACATTAAGTATTCATTCAGTTTTTCTATGTATACACTTGAACAATATAGACATACAGAATTGAAGGAAATGAAATCCAAAAACGTATAAAAGTAAATATGTTCAAGCTGACTCAATGTGAGATTTTTATTTTTACAACTTAATTTGTGGAAAAATTGTGACAAGAACTGCATACAACCGATCAGAAAATCCAACACGTACCTCAGTTATTTTCTGATGGTTTCTCCTGTCATTGGGTGTATCATAATACAAAAATAATTCTATCATGCAGAAATACATTGAGGCATTGAGCATGTATAACTTTAGAAGCCAATATTTGTACCATGCAAAATGCCTTGGTTCAGCTCACAAACTGAGTCATGATTTAGATGGCAAATAAAAACTGAAATTAAAAAGAAAAAAAAATGATTTTACTAAAAACATGCATAGACAAATATGCATACAAAATGACAACAAACCTGTACTAAGTGACACAAGTAATTGTATCCATAACACACTACATTCAATTCTGTAGCTGAGAACACATAAACCATGTAAACTCAAAAGATGCCAAAAATAAACAGCGATTAATATAAATAGTCAAAGAAAATATATATTTAAAAAAATGAATTTTTCATTGCATCAGATAGTTTAAATATAGACCAGATCTTCTAGGGTTAATAGAAGATTTGGTGATGCATTGTAGTCACGTCAAAATGCAAAATGCATGCATTTTATGCATGATTGTATCACATCAGTCCTAAATTACCAGTTA
>CABFOQ010000957.1:0-14904 GCA_900660455.1 Gephyroberyx darwinii | reverse complement strand
CCCCTTGTTTAAAGGAAAACAAGATTTTATGACCCAATATTACATTTGGTGGTGGACATTTGTTGCGATGAACTCTCTGTGACCTTAGAGCTCAAATGAGCAGAAAGAGCTTTATTGCATTGCTGCAGAAGCTCAAACCAACTGCTCATCTTTGGTTGACAGCGAACTGGAACAGGCTTCTGATGTGTAAAATAATCCTATTCCATTCGCTGTCATTTTAGTTTTGCTCCACTGGTACCAGAGAGGTATTCGACCCAGAATAACTCAGCTTGGTGTCCTAAATATGCTTTGATGATTTGGCTAAGGACTGTAAAGGCCAGTTTACTAGCTGCAGAAACGAATCCAGAAGGTTTGTACAGACAAAAGGACACCTTTGCGGGGGAAAACAAAGCGAGGCTTCAGACTCCGCAGTGTGCACAGGCTTGCTGGCAGAACCGGTTAAATTCTTTTGTTGCCTATATATAGGTTGTGTTGCCTATATATCCTTTGGCGGTTCATTGCCTTTGCTTATCATGTCCGTGCGAACATGTCATGATCAAATGTTTCAAAATGAATCGTTTGATGAGCTTGTTAGAGGACCTCTGCACCTTTTTGACCAATCAAACGTCTTCTAAATCCTTACATTTGGACTGTCGCTCTTTAACTGCAGCCATTGTTGTTTTCTGAGTTTTTGTCACCACTGCTTCTGGTTTCGTTAAGGTCGACTCATGTTCATGCGCCCCCACACGTAAATAAACAAACAACATAAAGCCACAGCGCATACGCAAATGTGTACGCAGTGTCATGTTCAACTGTGTTTCCATTTCAGGAAAGATTGACTTGTTGTTAGTACCACGGTCTTAATGGTGTTGCCTTATGGTTTTTATGCTTCACTGAAATGATTTGTTACCAGCAGCTTGCGGCTGGAGCCCCACCAATACGGTAATGTATTATCAATACTGTAATGTGTTCAGAGCAGCCAGAGCACCCTGCACACTCTGTCTGATGAGCCCTCCACACACAATAGCTTGGCTTCTTGGCGTCCAAGCTGTGCTTTGGTGATCTATCTGTGTCTTGCCTTATTGGGGTGAAAGGTCTCCAAGGTTGTTGTGGATAGGAATAACTTAACAAGCCGTAGCTGCTCTGCAGCCTTCAGTGAAAAAATACGGTTGTGAAATATTTGAGACCCCTCCTCCGTGATTAATTGAACTCACATCATGAGCTACCCTACGCTACATCGATACCTTGTTGGAGGCTTGAACTAAATTCAGCTCCCCTAATACTCTAACTCCGTGTGTGGAATTAGAGCCATACTAATGTGGGGCATCTTCACATGCACATGTTTTTGATTTTTGCTGCAGAGGGATCATTTACATTTCTTTTCAGAAATGTGTTAACCCATTGTAACTTAAAATGTAGGTCATGCAACCATTGCAATGGAAGCAAATATTTTACAGCTTCAAAATGCATTAAAAATCTTGTTTAGCTCCATCCCTGAGTTAGAGCTGGTATAAAAAAAACGTGTCAATCAAAATGAGAACAATCCTATGTTTTATTTTGGTTGTCAGTGGTCGAGTAAACATTTCAGCCATTTAAGTTAACCTTTTATCTCTGTTACCGAGGACAAATAGAGCCACACCCTGTACGTCAGAATGTGTGAAGTTAGGCCAGCCCTTCCCCCGAGGCAACCCCAATAACCGCTGGGCTGTAACTCAATCGCAGGGTGTTAGCATTGTGCTCTCAACCACATCAGCATATGGAAAGTAGGTCTTTACTTAAAGTAATCATGAGGCGACAGCGTAGCTTTTTTTTCTCGCAGAGACAGCGTTTTCATCGCGCTCTGATGGCCGTCAAATGTTTGGACTTGCAGTGACAGCTTCTCCCCGAGACCAGAGTGACCTCTGACCTCGGAGGAATGGACGAGCCTGCAAACAAAAACAGGGCTCTTTTGTGTGGCTCAAAGGAAAAAACATCTGCTGGGCTGAAGACACAGAGAGAAGAGGGGGGGATTAGGTCCTAGGGATTCATTAGTCTTTTCACCCATGAAACACCTCTGCTGAGCAGTGCCTGATGGGAACTAGAAACCCACTGTACCTCACATCATTATGACCCAGTCCCTTTTTATTCTGGTGATTAATGCCCCAGCTGCCTCTTGGCTTAGAAGGAGAAATGGATTGAAATATGCAGATAAATACCATATGAAAAGGATATCTCTAAACCTAGTGTGTGAAGACAGTAGTCCTTCTTATCACATCACCACAGGAGCCACCAGCCACAGCTCAGTCATTTATTTTTAAATTAAATTTGAGTGTGAATAAATGGTCTGAGAGTATTGCACATCACACAAGACGCCCTGCCTATTCATTTTAATAATTCTGGCTTCGTTTATCATGATCGCACATTGTCGTGATAAATGAACGTCTGATTATTTTCTTACCCCGCCGAAGCTGTAGAGTACCTTCGCACATCAAATTAAAATTGAACCACTGGGATGTTGCCCAATTATTAATCTTAAAATCGCAGTTAGAGAGTAGATAGAGAATGTGTGTCTAACATTAGTGGAATATGCTCTTTTTTTTCTCTCTCTCTCCACTTAGCACAGACTACCCATGCACATGCAGTTATTTAGCACCATATTGTTTATTTGTCTGGTAGTCATCGAAGGTATTTACCATTTCCCATGTGCCCCCTCTTTATGTCTCAGTAACAGAGACCTCTTTCTTCCAGCCAGCCACCTGATATAGCACGCTGTTGTGATGTGAGTAACCAGATCCTTCAGAGCAAGTTACCAATTAGCCAAACATCTCTGGAGGGAAAGCTCCTGGTGTGTAAGAACACAGGGTGCCCATATTGCCATCGAGGTCTGACCCTATATGCTGTTCAGGCATTCACTGTGTACATCGTGTGAAGCATTTGGAAATAAAAGCTTGTTATAGCTGTTTTGTAGGGGCGGATAAAACAATATGGTATGTAGGTGGGAAGAGAGAGTGTGTCTCCAACTGCTGGAGCGAAAAGGAAAAACCACTAGTTGATTCTTTCCAAATGTATTTTTTGAAATGAAATACCATTTGCCTTGCTCAACGAAATACTTTTAAAATTCTTTTGTCAGGATATATCACTAAGAACGTAATGATGTTCATGATGGGTAAATATATTTTTGCTCCAATGTCTGAAATGCACATCTGACTCTTCTACTGCTGCTGGACAAGAAAAGTCATTTTAAAGCAGGTCTGCAAGTTGTTTGTATAATAAACTTTTGATGGAGCAGAATTCTGAGTGCAGACCTACTTTACCATTTTTAGTAATATATCACTGTAAAATAATGCATGAGTAAAAGCTGCCACAATACATACAGAATACACATTTCAGCCAGATTGTACGTTTGTCTACATTTTTCATGTTTAGTTGTTAGTTGAATAATTCAGGACCATAGATTATATGAATGATTCAGTCCATCAATTATTGAATATAAATAATATGATCTAAACAGGAAAATCTATAAATAAGTAACTTTTATTTTAGCATGGAAGTAGCCTGTACAGCTGTGTATCTTGTCCCCCATGGACTACTGTACCTTCACTGGCTTGTTTGGCTGTTTGGATGCTTTACATCTTAGAGATCATTTCACTCATTCAGATAGATATGTAGTTAAATCCAGCAGGAAGTCAGTTGCAGTTGTGCTCCTCCCCACTAAGTGGCAGTGTGTGCCATAACAATGCTCAATGTAATGAGCACGCTACCTCAGAACCTCAAACGTTATTTACCAGCTAACACCAGAAAAATGAACCAGTTACACCATAAATGACTGCAGATCCATGTATGTTGCATTTTGGTGTTGAGAGTTTGTGTAATAATAATAATGTAATAAAATATCCCTCCATGTGTTGAAAGTGTAATAAAATCTGTTACCATAATAAATTGCTGAATAATAACATCACACTATTACATTAGCTGGTAGTTATTAATTCACAAGGGGTGTAACATATTTTTATGTAACAATAATAAAAAGCAAAATCTTGAAGAATGTAACTCAAGTTATTACATTATTAGCCAGTATTATTATTACATCATCAGTTAAAATTGTTGCAGCCCTTATAAGGTAAATAATACAACGTGATGTTACTACATTATCTGTCAGGTTTTATTACACTTTTCACCCATTTAAAGCAACTTTTTTATTACACTTTGATAAGTCATAAGTCATTGCATTATCAGTCGATACATTTACCCAGAAACCACGAAAGACTGACAAAAGTTGCGAGTTTCTCAAAATCTATATTTCAACAGAGCATTGCCATCTTAAATCCTGGCAAACGTGGGCAGGGAACGTGAATGAATCACACTCCACCCACTCACTGAACTGCTCAGTGGCCCACAGCAGAAGACTGTGGTTGTACCGGTAGGCTGCCACGGGTGAAGGTTTGTAACCGTATGAACATGGGGGAAAACATTAAAGTATCCATACTGATGCAGATGGAAGAGGACATGGTCGTGGTGTGATTTATACTACTTCTATGGGTATCCCAGTGTAACTGTGGTGCTGCATGGGTTGTAAACACACTGACCTCATTTTCAGAGCAAAATAGCATTTTACTATTCCAGCTCCCACTCTCTGAGGCACATATGCACTTGCCAGTCCAGTCTCTGATTTCTACCAGTGCTGCAAGCTTCTGCACTCTATATCTCAATTTGCAGATTAACGCAGCATTCAGCAGAATTACTGTGCTGCTCCCCTTTCTGTACAGGATATATTTATATCCTTGCTATAGAGGATATATCCGTTTCAGACTGACATCCACTCAACGTTTGAAATCCTATACAGTATTAAAATTTGAATTCAATCCATGCTGCCTGATGAAAATGGTCAATAAAGACAAGTGATATCATATCAACATTAAGTAGTTGACACTGTATACACATTGAGAAAGGACGCTGCATACGCTGTTGTTCATAGCTTTATTTGTTTGACTGGATCTCAGTAGAGGTCCCTCTATGAGATGTTACAGCAGTGTGTCATTGCTCTCCTCTTCTTAGCACATTTAGTCTTAGTTCCACCTGCTGGTTCCATCTGTGGCTGAATGAAAGGTATAAATGAAAGTCAACAACATTCAATAACAGACTGCGCACAATCGTGTCAGCATCTTCTCTCTACATAAGTAGAGCTTTTATTTACTTGTCATAATTTGCACTCTCCCAGTAAGCCCAGAACACAATGAGAGTTGACTGGCTACTCCTCTGAGTAAAGATGCACTTGAATTAAAAGCAAGTGTTTTAAATGTAACCTAGATAACACCATAGGGACCATACCTACCATGTTATCATTCATCATCAAGCCATGAATATAGTGAAGGTCTATCACGCACCTATGTTGTTAACCAAAGTGCACATTATTTTTATTGCATGCCCAGCAATACTACTGTAAATCTGCTGGAATGTGCTCTCCTCTTGCCTCCCTCCTCTGCTTTCTAACTGTCTGAATAAATAAAAAAGTACTCAAGGTGAACGAACTGCCCACTCTGCTTTTTTAAAATCTATATTTTTTGCATGAGAACTATCTGATTCAAGACATTAGATAGGCGGATACATTATGCAACAACCTTCCCCAACTAGTTTGAGTACAAAGTGTCAGCCAGGTTGGCAGCAACCCACACATGGGTTGTACCTGTTGTAACCCCTGGGTGTTTGGATTTGAAGGTTTGAAGGTAAACAACCCACTTCAGCCTCAATAAAATCAACATTGTGACTGTTTATGTCTTGTATTTGTCTCCGATATCCTGCGTTTGTTGGCGGCTTTTATCTAAGCTGTTGTCCAAAATGTTGCAGCAGGATCGGCCATCCACAATTCCTCTATGAATTACTGCTTCCTGTCAAGATGAAGCCTGGCACGTCAACAGCGCCCGGCAGGAAAAACTTCTGTCTCTTGCTCTCAGACACTTATGTTTCATTTTAAACTGTGTGTGTGTGTGTGTGTGTGTGTGTTCTATGAGAGAGGACAGCTACCCACGTCATCAGGTTGGGCTGAGACGAACAGCATCAAAGAGCCGCTGAACAAGAAGAAACAACGTGTGCCATTCTCCTCCTGGCCTGCCGTGCACCGGAAAACCCTGCTCACGATCCCATAAAGATGGGATTTTTTTTGGTGGGGACATTTTTGGGGAAGTTGAAAGTTAGTGTGTTAGTGTGTGAGGTCTTAACAGACTGTAGGTGTTAGAAATGGAAGGTGAGCAAAGCGTCGTCAATCTGAATGTCAGATAATCAATAACAGTGTAGGATTTGTCACAAAGTGGAGGCTGTATTTCTATTCCCATTCCCAAAGCTTCATATCAATGTCTTCACAGATGTCTATTGAACTGGATGTTACTGTTAACATCCCATCCCGAGATTAATCCGACCTACAGTCGATGACATCACAACACACGTGCCTGCTGGTAAAGCGAATGCGTCTATAGATCACCTCAGGTAAAATCAAAACAGCTGCCCCCCTCCCAGGTCACTGTGAGCATGACAACATTTCCAAACAGTCACATGGCTCAACATGGCTCAGACACAATGCAGGCGCATCACAGGGGGTCAAGAAAGAAACAAAGCGTGTGTGCACGTGTGTAATGTAATATTATGTTAACCTCTGCCATCATGTCCCAGAGTAGGGAGGGCCTATGAAGGTAAAATAGGGACTTGTCTCTCAACGCTCTGAAAGACTCGATCTGTACTCGTGTGAGTTTTTGCCAATTGCTACATTTCTTCCGTTATTTAACCGCTAGTGTGTTTATGGGGCGCCAAATGTAACCTCCTGAATTTCATCCATGAAATCTGTTTTGTGCCACGAAATCCATTCCTTGATAGACGGCATGCATTTCGTCCGGCACTGAATCCATTATGTCGATTTTGTCCACATTTCAATGATTTCGTGAAATTAAAAGGTTTCCATATGCATATGCTTTCACTGCCCATTTTCACCCAGTAGATGGCACATAGGTGCTGCAGAAAGGTCGGCACACTAAAGTGTTGCTGTTGTTGCATGCTGGAGAAAGTTTGCCTTGTTCCATAGTTTCAAACCTTGTCTTCAAATTCTAGTTTAATGAAGTATTCAGTGAGTTGAATGCCGTAATATACCACTTTAAGAGTGTGCCGAGCTTTCTGCAGCACCTATGCGCCATCTACTGGGTGAAAATGGGCAGTGAAAGCATATACATGTGGAAATCTTTTAATTCCACTGAACGCATTTTTGTCCACGAAATGCGAGCGGTGTTTCACAAAATGAATTTTGTACCGCACGAAATTGACGAATGGATTTTGTGGACGAAATCCACAGGGTAGCATTAGGCACCCTTATGCATTTCGTGAACAAAATCCCCAAAAAGAAAATTAATTTCGTGGCACAAAATGGATTTTGTGGATGAAATTCAGGAGGCTACATTTGGCGTCCCATATGTGTTAGCTAGTTGCTGACCCTAACGTTAGCTAAGTTTGCTAATATAATGTTAATCATAAATCTAGTGTAATATTAGCTTGTTTGAGTTTTTGAGAGCGCAATGTTTGAGCCAGCAGGTCTCTCTAGTGATACGGTCGCTCTCTTCAAATAGACTAATGTTAGTCTGAATCATTTTCAGTTCAGAGAACATACAGCCCATATCTTTTGATTACTGGTAGGCCTACAGTAGGTTATAATGGCCATTACATACTCACAGAAATATAAGAGACCACAGCATAGAGTTTTGAACTATTTAGAAAATAACCAATAATTCAGCCATCTTTATAGATTTATATATCAGAGTGAAGCAATGTTGAGGAACGTTTTAGCCTCCATATTCATTATGAAACAAACACGCCTAGATAGTCCTCTACACACACACACACATACACAGGGCATAACGTATGAGGGCAGGCAGGCAGGCACGGAGGAGGGGTGGTAGCCAATGGAGCGAGGAGAGGGCTGACAGAGGGAGGGAGTCCCAACATGGGAAGTGTGTGTCCAGCAGGAGTTTATAAATTCCAAGCCGTGTTTACACCTCACTCACAATCTTATCAATTCACACGATATCAATGATTCAGAGAGGAAACGTCCCGCCCACCTCAGTGTTTTGGGGCTGTTAGAAGAGGGGGTAGTTCAACCACTATCTCCAGGTTATTGGAAAAGGACGCTGAACTCTGGTGGCTCGTCTGAAATAATTCAGCATTGTCTTATTTGTTCACTTGACGTCTGATTGAGGAAGGGAGACCTCTGAGACTTGCAGAGCGAGGAGGAAGCAGTTTGTTCTGATTTAGAGTGAACCTTGTTCGAGCTTGGCTGGCCAGTCAGAGTATTTATACATTCAAGCTGAGGTGTTGCCTTTATTCCAGTGGTTGAGGGTTTTTGGTTGTGTACTACACTGTTAGTGCACTAACTTCCTTTGGCTGCCATCAGCCATGTATGACAGTGGGTACTCCCAGGTCTCCAAGTTCAGCATGCAGGCCCAGAAGAAGATGCAGCACCGGTCAAAGGGAAAGAGCTGCGGCTACTACATGCGTCTCGTCTTCTTCTTCTCTTCACTCATCCAGTCTCTCATCATAGTTAGCCTTGTGCTTTTCCTGGTCTACGGTAAGAGGCAAGACTCGGCGTCCTCGGCGCGCATCGAGGACTTGGAGGAGAGCTTCAGCCGGCTGTCCATGGAGAACGTCGCTCTCAGGCAGCAGAGGAAAAACCTCACCATGTTTCTCAACATCACCCTGACTGAGAAGGCACGTAACGACTGGGACCTGACCCAGTTGCGTTCCTCGGCCAACATCTCGTACTACTTTATCACCGAACTCCACAGCAAGCTGGTGAGACACTGACCTATTTGATTGTATATGACCACGTTCAGACTAAGCTCCTTTCTTTTGAGTGTTTAAAGAGTATGAGCAATTTGGCTTCTCCTTATGTATGTGTTTTAGTAGTATTGGTCTTATTGGCAGTTGAACCCCTAACCCTTCAGCAACCATAGAAATGAAACAGTTTCTATATTTGTGCCACAGAGACAAAGGAAACAGTGAGTGAACCATGTTGGTCACATGTCATTTTTGCTTGCCAAATGGTTGTTCATGTTTGTGTAATAGTTGGCCACTGTCAAACTGGTTACAAACACTAATTTAGTTTACACCACTGAGTCTGAACCACTATCTAAATATTCTTTCTTTCTTTTTTCAATGAATAAGAATGTACAAGGATTTGGTTCTGAGATGGAGCTATGTAGTTTCTATAAAAAGAGGTCCTGTAAGTGGTTCTACGTTATTATTATGAGACACTATTTGGTAACATTAAGCAGCTTTCTTTACAGTGTAGGACTCACACATCACAACAACGGTGTTGTCCTTTAATACTGAAGAGAATAGTCTTATTGTCAAAATATGTGCAACAGAATATTTTTAAGACAGTTTAACGTAAACTCAATTTTGGCTGAATTACAAATAGACTCATTTCACCAGCTTCACATAAAAAGTGCTTTCCATTGAGGAAAATGCCTAGTTTAGGAGTATTAATCATAAGAGACCAACGTCACTTCTTTCACTGATATGAACAGAATCAATGCAATATGGAGAGGGTGAGGCTCCTATTAACAGGGGCGTCTGATGGAGGTCCATGCATACCACAAGTCAACATGCGCTGTAAGTATGACATACTTACTTTAATGTAAACCCACAATAAATCAAAACATGTTCATATTTCCTCTCAATCCTCACCATTATATAGGCACACCTGCTTAGGAAAAAAGCATCCACCAAGTTTGTTTAGTCTGTCAACTCATAATGTTGTCAGAAATACAAAGGCTTACTTCCCTATATATTATTATTATTTTTTTTTTTTACAGCTCAAGATTACTGTGGGTTGCAGGCTGAGCAGATGAAAGCCATGATTACACTTGTGCAGACCAACTTCACCCAGACTACTCAGATGATGAGGATGGAAATGGAGCAGATTTATAAAGACCGAGACAACATTAATCTGGACGCCATCCGCCTGCGGAGGGAGAAATCAGTACTTGAGAAGGAGATGGCTGCCTATCGAATCAAGTGCAAAGAAGACTTTGCCAATTCCTTAGGTGGAATCTCCAATGTCTCCAAGGCGTTCCTGGAGAAGATTGACTCCCTCTTCCCCCGGCACATCTCCTTCCAGCTAACCTGTCAGAAACAGAGGGAAAACCTGGAGCAGATCCGCAGCAATTGCACCAGCCTGTCCCGAGAGGTGGAGAACAGGTTCCAGCGTTACCTGGACAATGTGGGAGCCCAGGTGTCACAGATCCAGACTGAGAGCAGCCACTTGAAGGCGGAGAACTGGCGGCTGGTCGAGGACTACAGCTGGTGCAGCCAGAACCGAACGGGTCTGATCCAGGAACACAGACAGAACCTGCAGAAGGTCCAGCTGAAATACGACAGGGAGAAGGAACAACTGCTGATGGACAAGAGGAAGCTGAGCGGAGAGAAAGACCTGCTGGGTAGCAACCTCAACTTGAAAGATAAAGAGATCCTGCACCTCAAAGAGCAGCTCAAGCAGCTCAACTTCTCCTGCAGTTACAAGGTAAGAAGAGGAAGTGCTGTGACTGATGAGGTTATTAGTCCATTTAGTGTTTATTTAATAAGGTTACTTAAAGTTACTTCTTAGTTTCAGATCGCTCAAGATAAAATATCTGAATTTTGAGAGGATTTATAAGTGAGACCTGCAGAGAAGAACTTTCTATGAGATGTGTTTTATTGTCCCGTCAATTTACACAAGTAAAGAGAGTGAAATTCTTTGGTGCAGAACTCCTGAACAGTGCAGTCTAGAGCAATACAATATGAAATATATAATAAAGAAATAAAAAGTGACTGGTTATGTGCAGCATTTTCACTCACTAACTAACTGGAACTAACTGGGAGCTGTGGAAAGTAACAGATGTATCAGATATAAGCCTTTTGCCTTTTGCCTAATTCCCTCCACTAGTGTGAGGGAAATATGTGGCTACGCTGGCCATGATATAGTGCTAATCTATCCAAGTCATCGTCACATTATGTAGCGCATTTTATGTTGTTGACTTTAACCACAAATCCCCTATTGTACATAATATTCTATCAGATTGTATTTGTGGAGCAAACACTTCACTTTGGACACGTTATTTTCTTTCACCGTTGATGAAACTCTTTGTTGCTGCAGTGTCAAAAGAGAGATTTGTTTATGTTACACCTGTAGAAATACCATAGTCACAAACAAAGCCCACATATCACTGCTTTGAGACCTAAAGGTCTTATATAACATGTGTGAGATCAAAGCAACATGATAGGATACTGGAAATGGTCCAGCTGCAAGGGCAGAGGAGGAGGAAAAATGTCTGCCAGTAACAATGGCAGGAGAACAAGAGGGCAGAAAGATGAGAACTGGGCAAATATCCCTGTCTGCTGCCGTAATGCTTGTGTAGTGTGTTGTGTTAGGACACTCAAACTCATAACCTAGCCATGAGTCACAGCCCACACCGTGAGGATGTTCCTTGATGTCTTTTAATAAGTGGATCAGGTTTTTGTTTATTCATTGTGATCCACTAATTTTGTTTTCTTCAGCCAGAACATGTGCAAGACTATGGCTGTAAAACAATGTGTATATTGAATTGAACGGAAAAGTGTGCTTTGCAGTAAAACTGAATTGAATTGAGAACCAAATACATAATACTAAAGTTTGGTTGCATCATATCAATGTGATATCCATGTTGTATCAAATTTATACAGTTTAATAATTAGCGCTCTCATTGTATTTCAGGCAGGGGTAAGGCCCGGCATTGGAACAGGCATACAGACTCAGCCTGGGTCATCATGGAACAGATTGAATTTGGGAGGATCCAGCTCATCTAGCTCTTCTGCTGGGAGTCAGTCTGGTAGGACGGGATCAACTGGATCAAGTTCAAGCTCATACAATAAGCCAGTGGTGAACTCGATAGGCTCCTCAAGCTATGGGTCAACTGGATCAAGTTCAAGCTCAAGCTCAACTGGGGTAGCATCAAGTAAGCCAGGGTCCAACGGAGTTAGCTCATCAAGCTCTGGGTCTAGCAGATTCGGCTCCAGTGCGCAGGGTTCATCAAGCATTGGGTCAACGGGGTCAGCTTCAACAGGAGTGGGAGCAGCGAAGAAGCCAGCCTCCGGGGTGGGTTTGGGTACAGGGCAAAGCACCGGGGGATCTAGTAGTAGCAGCAACAGCAACACTGGAGGTGTGGCTAAAACTGGCTCAGGCTCTACTTGGGGTAGTTGGTTTGGGACTGGGACTGGAACAGGCAGCAGCAATAAGTTAGGAAGTGGAACAGCAGCCGGGAGCAGCCTTGGTGGAGATGGATCTTTACTTGGTGCAGGAAGAACTGGAAGCGGCTCCAACTCAGGCACAGGTATGAATGCCATCAGACGTACTGTATAATGGGAGCACTCAATAATGCTTTAATAGCCAGAATGGTGATGGTAACACACTGAGCGCTCTTCTGCTGCATTACGTATTTAGAAGTACATGTTCAGGATGTTAGATGGAATAGATAGATCCAACCTCTACGCTTAACTATGTTTTCTTATGTTTTCTTATGTTTTGCCAACAGTGAACATCTCACAACACCTTAAAGAGCTGCAGCGGATTGCCAACCCCACTGCCGCAGCGTGAGTATGAAGTGCTGGAGCTGTGGGTCGCTGCTGTTTCATATTTCTGTTCCTGTTCTGTTTCTGTTCCTTTTCCTGTTTCAACTCACATTAAATTCAACAATTCAATAATTTTGTGGTCTTCTCTCTCTCTCTAGGGAGAAAAAAGGTGCTTCCAGATATGGTTAGTCCATCTTGATGACGACAACTAAACATAAAAGGACACCTGATTTATCCTCCAATTCCATCTATTACACACAGCTAAAAACAAGCTCCTCATATTGAGTTCATATATATCAATAAATGTACTATATGATGTACACTTTATACCCCCGTACACTTATAACATACCCTTATAAAGGGAGTCTTTTGCACTTTTGTTTGATAAGATGTGAAATGTGTAAGATGATAAGATGATGATACGATGTGTTGGTTGATTTGTCACTAGAAACTATGTAATATGTTACATACCGTGAATAAGCTGTGTGTTACGCTGTAAATACTAAAAAATAAAAGCACATTGTTCATCTTGGCTTTTCTTTGTTCTGTCTTTTCTTTATACACACACCTATTTGAGATATTACCCGATTCAACCCCCGGACGCAGTTGTTTGTCCCCATTTGCGTCACCTATTGTGTGGGTAATTGTCCTGCAAATGACTCTCCACCCCTCTTGTAATGTTTTAGATATGACTTACTGGCAAATCCATTTAATCCCTCCACAGCATGTTTATGTTTATCTGCCAACCTGTCAACAGGCCAATGGAGGCGGATGGGAAGATAAATGTTACTGTATACAAACTTAAAAACGAACAATGTCCCATCACTTGGCTACCGAGAGCACGGATATCCATGCACTAAATACACTGTCAGTATATTTCTCATGAAGAACACATTGGAAGGAAAAGATGAAGTCTGTCTAGGTATCTGGTTTTCCAGCTGCTCACACAAGATGCTCAAAAATAGCCCCAGCAACCAAACTGTCTTCTATTGTTGTGGATTGCATGGTTTCTAATATAAACAACTAGAAATAGTACCCCAGCAACCAAGGCACTTGATGCAACATATTATAATAAACAGTATTGCTGGTCTGTGGGAAAAATCATTCCCTGTGGCTTAAGAAGAAGATGTGAATGACACTTCTCTTTCGATTTAGACATGTAAGATCATAGAAACTGTTTGATGAAAATTCAGTGAAATTTGAACCGATACAAACTTGGCATGGAGTGACATGAAACGACATGAGAACAAGCAAACATCCTGTTCAGTGGAACTCAAAAGGATGGGAACATACTGTTAATTCAAGAACCAAGAGCATATTGTGTTGGTGACAATTAATAAATACTTGCACTTCAGCTCTTTCCCGTCTAAAGGATATCCTTTGTTTAACATCAAGTGTTTTTCCACATTTTGATTGTGCAGCTTACTGAAAGAGTAGCTGTGGGATATTAAAGGTCACTGGATGGATGGTTTGAGGAACCACTGACTCAGACACAGGACAGTGAGCTCTAACTCCACTGGCCTTATAAAGTGAGAAATCATGTGGGATTACATCAGCCTGTGCAAACATCTGACCTGAACTTCCTGTCATCTGGACTTTATTTCCTGTCCTATCTCTTTACTGCCGTCATGCTGTACACAGAAAGCACACAAACACTTAACAGAGAATTGTTTTGTCGCTGGTCATTGTCAACACAGCACAACAATCATTTGTGACTGCAAATAAAACTGATGGTCGAAAATGTTGTAACATTTTGTAAAAACGCTGACATCACTGTAATACACAACATGTCAATCTTCATTTAACAGAAAAACCTAATCATGCTACCTTATGCTACCTTATGCTACCTTTCATACAACAACAACAGACATGTGCTAGGCTCAAGAGGGTTGAGCAACCATTTGTTATCCCCTCCAAACTTCCCCCATGTCCTGACTTTAGGTTAGTCATTATCTAGACCACATCCAATCCTCCGTCAGTGTGGAGGCTAAATAGCTTCCACACATTGTTAACCTCCATCACTGGCATTACTCAGGGGTCTTGGACGTCAGCGCTGAGGACAGCACTGAGCACCACAGAGGAAAAGTGTAGGGGCCATTACGTCTGCATCTCACACACCCTGCCTGGCCACCTCCCTGAAGCAGGAAAGGGAACGGGTGCTCATGATTACGACCTCCTTCCTCACCTGGGGTTGCAGAACTCTGACCTCTTTTGTCTCCGGCTGCTAATGCTCCCTCTTGACTGTGACCGCTAATTGCGTTTCCTATTTGCTTGGCCCCCCTCGGTCCCCATGGCCTCCCAGGCTGGTAAAGACATCAGGGGGCAAAG
>CABFOQ010000956.1:0-14005 GCA_900660455.1 Gephyroberyx darwinii | reverse complement strand
TGATGGGTGGAGGGAGGGAGGGAGAGAGGGAGAGAGAGAGATAGCGTGTAAGCAAAGAGCATAAAACTGTGTGAGTCTAACTAAATCCATATTCTCTAGGACATTTTTCAGATTTTCATAGCATAGTTGCTTGTAATCCGCAGCATTTGATGAAGTAACCCACTGGGCTCCTGTTGCTGCAGGGTAGCGCACTAAATCATTTTGAATAACTTGGCTACCCCCCTGGACAAGCTCGGGGAGCGCTCTGCGACTGACAAAATGCATCGCACCACCACTAGAAGACTCCTAATGCTGCTCAGTGCCCGGGAGGACCGAGGCGAGTGTGTGCGCTTCAGTCTCCAAAGAAGTCTCTGGCAGACAGCAGCCATCTGAGAGAGGACAGACGAGTTGAGGCGCGTACACTGTGATCACAGCGGGACCGATGGTGAAGGCGCCGGTATTCCTCCAAAATGTGCCAGTGCGATTCCTCTGGATCCAAACCGAGACCGGGCTCCCTCGCCGAAGCCGGGAAGCTTTTCTTGAAACACACCACCTTGCACGGCTTGAGGCACGTCTTTCTCAGCGGCTCCTACCCCCGGAGAGTTGCGTGGCTGCTGGCTTTTTTGGCAGCCGTGGCTCTCCTCTTCACCTGGTCCTCCAACCGGGTGCGATACCTGCTCTCTTCGCCCGTGCACACCAAGGCGCACATGGTCTACGCCAAGCGACTCGTTTTCCCCGCCGTCACTATCTGTAACCAAAATCTCCTGCTGCCACGGCGGATGAAAAAGACGGACATATTCAGCGCCGGGAGGTGGCTGGGACTTTTGGGGAGGAACTGGCAAGTCTCCCCCGCTGCAAGAGAGGCGCTCATACCTCTGCGGGGCGACGGCAGCACAGGCCCGGGGAACGAGCCGCCCTGGTCTACCCTCTCTCGGATTTTAGACTTCAACCACTTTCTCCCGCCTCCCCGGGAGTCCCAGCCGTCCATGAGGCAGCTGCTGGACCGACTGGGGCACCAGCTGGAGGAGATGCTCTTGTACTGTCGATACCAAGGAGAGCTGTGCGGGCCTCGTAATTTCAGCACCGTGAGTGTGTGGGCAGCGCCAAAGTTTAATTGTTCCTCCTTCCTCCCCCAACAGGTTGATGCAGCTTTAGGGGTGGGTGCGTTTTGTTTAATTAGGTCTTATCTGAAAGTGGACGGTTAAAAAAATCGTCAGTAGCCTGTACGTGTTGCGTGGATGCTTTCGAGATCAACTGGCTGCTCAATTCATTTTCTTTGAACCCATTACAATCAGAGGTCCACCAAAATGCGCAGTGCTCTACACTTTTCCCTTTCTTTAAACCGTGTGCGCCCGTTAAAGCTTTGGCTACCTCTGGAGTTCAATTAAGTCTCTCTCTCTCTCTCTCTCTCTCTCTCTCTCTCTCTCTACTCAGCAGTGAGTTTATAGTACCTTATCATACTTAATGGTGTTTTATCCCCTAAGGTATATCCATAGTATTACTATAATATTGCAGTAATGTTCTTAAAGAGACTTAAAAATGTTGCAGTGACATTTGTGTAATATCCTTTTAAAATGTATTAAAAATGTATTATAGGATTACTGTGGTTCTTTTTCATAGGGGCTCCCTTTCTTTCTATTATCTCTCTCTCTCTCTCTCATTCACTCCCTCACTCATTTCATCTCTCTTTCTGTCTGTCTGCTTCATGCTTTCACTCACACATGCACACACTGTAGACTGCGAAAACAATATCAGATGATCAAAGCCCACTTCTCTTTTGCGTTCCGCATCTGAATGGGTCCCTCCTCTGCCGTCCATCAGAGCTGGATCAGTGTGCTCTCAGCAGACCAATCTGCCGCTAATGAAGATTTTTGATTCATTTAGCAACGCTTTACGACACTCCGGCGCTGATGGAGAGCAGTTAGCATCGGCCTCATTGGTAAACTGCAGCTATCGATTGCACTCTATCATCACATGGAGAACAAAGTAAAGTGGGTGTTCCTCTTTCTCCCACCTCATTACCCAAATTTGTTATTTCTGAAGTGGATTTTTATTCACTGTAGGAAACGCATTTCTGTGTCTGGAAATTAGTTTTTTTTTTCTGGTAAATGGATGCAGTAGACATGACTAAGAGGGTTATGAGTATGTTCTGGGGGAAATAATTTTCGAGGCACTCATTTGAAACTGTTTACCTTGATAGCAGCCTTCGATCACATCCTAGCCCATGATCCTAAATAATACATCAAACAGATGCTTCTTTTCTTCACATGGTTAAATGCAATGCATTTATATTATATAAGAACCACAGCACATGAAGTTATCATAGTCAGACACATTTCCTCAACCATCATCTTTAGCGACGCTTTCATGTTTTGCTGAGCATTTTAAAGTATGACCAAGTAACAGCACCCTATTTCAAAGGTAAATGGAGTGTGGAGGTCTGGGTTTGGGGGATATGTGCTAATGCATAGATAATTGATGATGCCCTGCTTGTCTTCAGGATGGGTGAGGTGAGATTGTGGCATGAGTCAGACCAATAGCGTCAGTCACACTTGAGAAATGAGGCATGGAGGCAAAAAGAGAGCCTGTCTACATACAATGGGTTTCAGGATGTGTTGACTTTTTGTGCAGGAACACCCCCACATTGCTGAGTCTCTCTGCTGGGTCTATACATTTGATCCATTGGTCACATCAATCCATCCTCCATCCAGCCACTGCTCCATCATTCTTTATCCCTGCTTTAACAACAAACATGCTTAATTCTGTTCAGACAGGCCTCTCCTGATTCCCAGGTCACAGATATTGATTTCAGCTATGAAAAACTAATCTCAGAGCATGTGATCGGCCTCTGTCCCTCCTGTATTGATCGACAGTCATATCCTTTCACCTCGTTGTCTAATATAATGGAAAGTCTGACTTTGCTCTCTATATTTCCTGTGTTGCCAAGTATCAAGGTATCAAGGTTATGTTTACCCTAAAACACTTTAACTGTTTAAAAAAATATATATATAGCTACAGCTCATGTGATGTATTTTTCTTCTGCTATCTTTTGCGGAAAACTGGCCAAACGGAGATGACATGACATCAGAGCAGCTACAATGGAGTTTGATAGCTGAAAAAAATTAACCTATCTAAAACATGAATGGTAAATGTCAGATTTTTGTGTCAGCCCCTAGAAAATCAAATTCTTTCTAGACCCACCATCTTGCACCAACATTCAAAAGTCACAACAGGGAGAAATCCAGCGTAGAAGAGGCAGAGATAAGATTTTGCATTTTTAGTAAGGTGCGTGACTGTATATTTTCTCGAGTGGAAAAACTCTCTCTGTATTGCTCTTATTATGCTATTGCTATTGCTCTTTCTACCCACACGTATAACCCACAGCTGAATACAACACGTTTACGCTCGTTCTCTGTGGGCTGTCCAAAGTCACTCTGGGAAATATGCCTCTGGGAAATTGTAGACAGGCTGAGGGAAAGTGAGTACACCAAAAAAGCAAATTATAACACTTAACTCCTGGAACGCTTTGCACACCACAAAAGTATGATAACAGTGGAAGGAGGGTGGATTTTTTCACCTGCAGCTATGCATCGGGTGCACACGCATAGACCCCACTTGTCATGAAGTTGTCACCTGAGCCCTTTTTTGAGGTAGCTTCATTCATTTGATGCAAAAAAAACAAGTGCACTTTTCCATAACTGTCACAACATATTGTCCCTGCATGCCCGGCGCTGAACTAGAAATCAATGCAGAGAGGGGAAAGTGGTTCCCTGGCAACTTTAGGGAACAGCTTGTGCATCCTTGTCACATTGTCATGTGAAGGATAGCTGTGGGCCATCTGAATAGTCTCAGCCTGTCTGTCTGTGAATTATTCATCTTAGCGAGACAGTGACATTTCTACACCCTGTGAGTATGAGAGGGTGATGTCTCTATCAGTATTTCTTTTTCACAGGTTGATTGAAATATTTCATATTTACGTTTACGCAGTTAAAATATAGTTCCCATTTTTGATGTGATTTTCAAATGGTTATTTGGGCTCAGCAGTCTAAGGACCAGCTGAAATGCAATTTGTCTCTGTAATTAAAGCTACACAAGCGTCGCAAATATTTGGTCACTCCTAATGCTAAGGGTAGCTGCAACGCGTTTAAAATGTTCACTCTCATTTAGCATTGTACAAAGCCATGTTGTTTATTTAGTCATGGTAACCAAGAATTGTGAAACATGTCATGACGTACCCAATGACTCCCCTTTATTTAGCATTAGCAAATTTTCAGCATGGGGTGTTTGTGCCTCAGTAAGGTGTATTTACATTATTTATGCTAGGTTGATAAAAAAATAACATACAGCTCCTTGTTTGTTTGTTTGTTTGGTGGTATGTGGGAAATTTTAGTATCAAACACTTAATTTTGACCCTGCAACAGCACTGTCCCTACAACTGAGTAGATGATCACTAAGAAGCATAGAGAAGCATATGAGACTGTAGCCTCAAATTCTCAAAGCTGCACAACACAATGAAGATCCCGAGTCCCCCAAGGTCACCACCAGCACCCACTGCCGCCGTTCTTCGCTTGGCTCAATGCAGCCAGCACAGTCTCCTGGTTACCACAGCAACTCTGACTACAGGCCTCCTTTAGTCAGTCACCCTCACTATTAACACACACAGACACACACATACTCACGCAAATGCGAGCAGGCGTCATACACATGCACACACACACACACAATCACATGCATGGGTGCACGTTCGTACAGAGACAGATTCACAGACACTCGCGCAATCACACGCAATCCACTCTCTTGCTTTCCTCTTGTCACTCTTGTCTCAATGATGTGATGTGATGTGATGATGTGTCTTCTGTGTGAGCATTGCCTCCTCCTAATGCTCAAACTCCTCTGATAAAAGACAGTCTAGGTGAGTTGTTATGGGCAACGTCATTGAAAATACAGCCTTAACAAACTGGATATTTATTATGGTTCCACAGAGACTATTTGGTGATGTTTTCCCCATTCCATTCAATGAACAAAAACATCTTTGTCCTATAATAGTCTCAGGCACTGCCCTTTTCTGCAGGCACTGCCCTTTGTTATTATCAGTATTTTTGTGCAGCTGGCTCGGGTGGTACCGTAATGTCATAAGATTTCTCTGCTTCATATTCCAAGGAGTAATGATAAAACAGTGATCTGATTATGGTGAGAAGCGATACCAGGACTGAGATGGATTTCTGGGGCATTTTATTGATGTTTGTATTCTGCTGTATAGGCAGGTGTTGCAGGCACTGCTCTAGAGTCAGTCTTTCCAGACTTGAAAGGTCACATCTCATAATGTGTCAGACATATCACAAGGCATTTCATTATATTTCAGCAGAGTTTATATTTTAAAAGAGCTTCTACATTTGCTTCCTGGGAGGCAATTTATCATAAATCCATAAGTTCAATTCTTATACACTCCACTGAACAGGATTCACACAATCAGAAGTCTTCTATTGTGAGACACGAATGCAATCTGTGCTACGTGACATTTTAGTCATTTGTCATGAATCACTAATTTATGAGTCATAACTCACCCTTGTGATAAATTGCTCCATGTGTGTTCCAAGGTCTTGGCAATACATTAAGAACAAATGAGGCTGCATCATTTCCATGCAGTCTCATAAAGCCTTTCATGCAAACTATCTATGTTGTGATGTAGTTATTTGTACCATTGTCTGGAATCAAAACCTGGGAAGAAAAAAGAAGACATGTTTTTTCTGCACAAACCCCTCCTCCACTTCCTTTTTTACCTTTTGTCATTACATAGGAATGTAACATGTTTTGAGACAGAGCAGGCAATTATGCTGCTTGACACCAAGCGGAAGAACATTTGATTTTGGATCCTGGCCATGGATTTCCATTTCCTGACATCTGTGATTTAGATTGATGTCCATTAGTTTACTGCCAATCATGTCTTTTCCCATAGGTCACAGTTCCTTGCAGCAGCTCTCCAGTGGAAAGCTATATGGCTGATCAACTAATGAGACAGTACAGTCCAAACCAGTAGACTAAGGGCAGGCAGTCAGTGTAAGAGAAATTCATCTCCAGATCTGTATTTCACAGCGATCGAAGTAGAACTAGAGCATATTTAGTACAGTATATCCTCCTAAAGTATTATCTTTGGTAAGGCTTTCTTCTGTCAAGATAATAATGACAATGCCATGGAATTATTACCTGATGTTCATTGCTCAATATTTCAAGAACCCAGATGATTACATTCTCTAAAATGATAATATTTTGGACATAAAGGGCTCAAGATCGCAATCGACTTCAATAATATTTATTAGTGTGATTTACTTTCATGCCAGTAATCATTTTGTGGGAGTGTTTGTGAAATTTTCAAAATGATGAGTATCTCATTCTGGAATCAAACTCATCATGTATTCAGTCAAGCAAATATCACACAGCACTGCCAGGTGCTGCCAACAGCATCTCAACACTTAGACCAATGTTGTCTATTGGGTGGCAGTGAAACAAGAATGAGCTCAGTGCCAAGATGCTTTGAAATCATGCTCTGCTGTATTTCTTCCTCTCAAGAATGAAATGTATTCAGCTGGAGATTGAGATATTGCTTTCAGGTCAAGGTTGACATTTACATCGAGATTGGGAGGTCTACACATTCCTTTACTCTTCTGTTATTTTGTTGCAGGTCATTTTTCACTGAGCTCCCCATATTTTTTCTTTGTATATTTCAGATATTCACACGCTATGGGAAATGCTACACCTTTAATTCAGGCCAAGATGGACGCCCCCTACTAGTGACGATGAAGGGTGGAATGGGCAACGGACTAGAGCTAATGTTGGACATCCAGCAGGACGAATACTTGCCTGTCTGGGGAGAGACTGGTAAGCTTACCTGGAGGGTACATCACATGCTGCACCCCTTTCCCAAATTAGAAAGTTTCAGCTAAAACCATTAGATTAATGTGTGTGTGTGTGTGTGCTCTTAAAGGACGGCTAGTCAGTTGTTGTTTTTTATCAATTAAACACAAGTGGCCAATCCTGGCTCTTTTCTTGGTATTGGTGTGCTAAGAAGGTCTATGAGAAAATCTATCCCTAATCCCCATATAAGCCAGGCTTCTATGGGGATTAGGGATAGATTTTATTGGTAGACCTATTGAAGCCTAAATGGGCTAAATCTCTGTACAAGTTTATACTGCTTACCAGCCCTATTTTCTCCAATTGTACAAACTTAAATTGGTTGAGTGTGATGGACAAGTGCATACCATACACCAAATTGCTGGACGTTTTGTTTTCCCATATAACACAGTTGTGCTCAGTTATGCACCTGAAGTCTGAGATCATTGGAAATATCCTGTCCATTCGTGTCGAGTATGAGTGATGATCCAAAAAAGGTTCACTTTGCACAGTTGAATTGCACCTGCAGTGTCCACTAGAGATTATCGACTATTCCATATCAAGACAGATGGATATTGATTAGGAGAAATTTTCTTTTATTGTGATAAAATTGTGTCATTTGAGGCTTACTTTCCACATGAATCAAACAAGAGCACAACCATTTGCCAGATATAAAATCAATGGCAGCTAGAGGCTCTTCCACTCCGGGCTGACCCTATGACTCTACAGAACAGGCAGTGTGGAGCTCTTTAAATACATATAAAGTTATTTTAGTCTGCTCCTACCAGTTTAGTGTAGAATTTAGTGTACTTTTAATGTGGTTGCATAAGATGCTGTGTGTTTGTATCAATATTTCACAACCACTGGGAAATGTATGTAATGGAGCAGTTCACTCTAGGTCACAGAACCACAGCGCTCACAATAATCACTTAGCCATAAGCTAATATCTTTAAGTAAGAACGTGCACCTAATCATAAACTAAATGATTTAAGATGAATTTTTAATGCAATCCATGCAGTAATATTAAATGTTTAAAGGCTTTTACAAGAGGGGACAAGGTGAAAACCTAAAGATGCAGTAAGTGCAATGCACACACACACACTATGTGCTTATAGGGAACAATGTAATTAAAGACAGCGATACTTCCCCTTAAGCCCTCCTCACAATAACATCTACAATCTATCTTAACAGCCATAACATAGGTCTTGCCCTCCATAATAATTTGCTCTAGATACAATCTAACATAAAATACTGCACTCATAAATCTTAAGTTATTTAGCAGCTGAACAAGGTTATTGTTTCATATTTTTTCTCTATTTTGTTTGCAACTTACAATATTACTAGCCTGTCTTATAATAAAATGACAAGAAAGACATGCAAATAAACAACATTTTTCTAAGTTTCAGTTAGGAAGGGCCATATATCTAATAACCACCTTGCAGAGCATACCTTGGTTTTTATTCTTCTCTTTAAAGCCTTATAGCCTTTGTCCCTATTTCATACTTGCTTGCTTAGCCATCTCCTTGCATTTAATGATGAAATGTAATGGGCAATGCCATGCAATGCAATGCATAGCTTACAAGTTAAAACAACTGGTGCAAAGACCCTCAGATGTCACTGAGGAGTGTTCCGATATGTAGGAGACTGAAGGGACAAATAACAACAAGGCAGCACAGCAGCTTAAAGTGGAGGAGAAACCCAAGAAAATTCAAATGTAGGCAGGTGTGATGATGCGTTTGGTAAAATATAAAATGTGATTCTCCACAGTCTTAATTCATTTCCTGTTAAAATCATAGCTATGTTTCTTGGTTATATGCACTATACTTTGCAATTTGTTCATTATGATTTTGTTCATGATCATATTTTAGAGGTAAAACTATCTTATAACTAATGGATGGACAAAACAGGGGTGGAATGACAACTGTGGCTTTAACCAAGATGGATCCCCAGCTTGAATAATATGGCCCCCGCATGTCTGAGGGCCCCCAGCTTGTAGTAATTATGTAGCATACCTAGAATTATTTCATAACAAAGCAGAGGCAATTGCATTATTGCGAGAGTGAGCTGAACGCGTTGGTATAGTAATTCCCTTTGGGGTCGATTTTCCATTTGGCTCCAAGGTTGAACACAAACATCATTATTCTGACGGTATAAGGATGACAGATGGCCACGACTTAAAGATGGCATTAGTTTTTCCAAGCAGTGCCTGAGTGCTAGTCATGTATATGTGCTGCTCCCAGCCTCAAGCACTCTTCTTGGCAGTGTCACAAATGGCTTTGTATCCGGCCTCAGAAGAGCAATGTGTAACTGTTAATGTCTGTCACTCGCTCTATCCAAGCTCTCTCGCTGAATTCCAGCCGCATCCCCGGGACCTTTAATTGGAAAAAAGTGAGAAGGACTGGCAATGAGAGGAATAGATATCCCATAGCTCCTTCTCAAATACACTAAATCACTTGACGCCGGCACTGCCATCGCCGCGATAAGCAGTTGCAGGTCTCAGCAAATGTTATGGAAATATGTTTCCAGTAATGTAGGCTTGAGTCGCTGTGTGTTGTACTGGTGTTCCCTGATCTTAGTATCAAGGAGGTCCATCTGCTTCATGTAAAATCTATACGGCAGCGCGCTGGAGCGAAGGAAGCTGTCAGCTGTATTGATTTTCCTTTTATCCCTCTCATCATTTATTTATTAATTTATCCATTCCCTCTCATTTCCCCCGCAGTAAATAAGCCTCCTTTGGGGTGCACAGTCTCATCAACCGGTTACTTACAGAGTCCATCTCCTTTGTCCTTTCATTCCAGCTATTGTTAACCCCTGAAGGACTACAGTGTTGGTGTCCTCCGGGGGAAAGTAAATAAAGAGCTAGCAATTACTCCTTAGCTACGGTTCCTTCTCAGATCAAACCAGTAGTCTACAAATTAATGCTATCTTCAAATTTCTGAATAGTTTATTGTAATCTTACATTTGTTTTAATACCAGTTTATTCCACCGTCACGATCCACAGTTTTTGTTCCAAATCATTAATTGTGATTGATGTTTGACTTTGATGGAGCATGCATGCCAATTACGCTTGCCCTTTCTTGTCAACAGATGAGACGTCGTTTGAGGCGGGGATCAAAGTTCAGATCCACACCCAGGAGGAGCCGCCGTTCATCGACCAGCTGGGCTTCGGGGTGGCGCCAGGGTTCCAGACCTTCGTCTCCTGTCAGGAACAACGGGTACGTCTTGGGATAGGAAGCACAATGCCATACCAAATGGAAGGGAATATATATATCACAACTTTGTTGTCTGGGAGAGTCTGTCAGTAAACATTTGCCTTTTGTCAGATTTTGTAGGGTGACATTGTACTTCTGAAGACATTTTGTGTCTGTAAACAGACTTATCTCTGGCTTCTTCAAAAGGATGGGAAGAGACGGGTGTCTCACTTCAGTGGAGTGTGTTTGAACTGCGTGGAGATATCGTTGTGACAATATCTATGACTGAGTAATTCAAGTTATTTGCCTCAAATAGCAGCGATCAGTAAGGCTGACATAGGCTGTCAGGGGATACATATTGCTGTCATGTAAAAACCCTGTAACTCCAATTTTGGTGATTTTTATCACCAAAGAGAAAAAAGAAAATAATTACATGTTCCTGTATGGGTTGAGACATTCAAACCCCACTGAATACATTCAAAAATACATGGTGGTCAAGTTAAAATCAAGGCTGTTTTTCTTAGTGCCTGACAAGTAGACATTAAGAGAGATGTTGTTTTTTTCTGCTTAGCCCTGCCTCTCTATATATGTTATGTTGTTTTTAAAGCAAACTCACATTGGTGTACACTGTCCAACTGTGCAATCAATAGTCCCCTACACTGTTTCGAAATCAAAGTGGGTTTTCACCTAGACATCTTCAAACTCGATGTGGTTTGCTCCGGGTGCCTGCCACATTGAGCCACCGCATCATTATTACGAAACACACCCTTTCCCCATCGGTATGTGGAAGGGTGTCTCCTGTGAAACAAAGCAGCCATGTGTGCTATTTGGCTCAACTCTTAATATTTGTAAAGGTGGTGATGGCAAGCGTACAGACGGAAATCACGTACTCACGCACCCTAATAGGGTACAGAACCACACATAACGAGTAGAGGAGAGCAAGGGATAGAGTTAGGAGGAGTGATCTCAGTCGCTCCACATCCACACTGTTAGTGAGCCTGCCCCAGTGTCAGCGGGCTGCAGTAGGATTATGGATGCTGCCAATGTCGCGTCTGCAGGAGACTGTCCCTCTCTCTGTTTTTCTCTCTCTACTTCCCCTCCCCTCCTTTCTTCTCTCCAACCATCATTACTTTTCCTTCATGATATGATTTCTCTCGCTCGCTCTCGCTCTCGCTCTCTCTTCGTCTTTTTCTATGGCAGACTCACCGTTCATTAATCTAAAGCAGTTTACTCACATTCATTCAGCTCCCTGCTACAGTTGCCCTATGGTGTAAAACTGTCTGGGTCTTTTCAGCCAGCCAACCTGTCACTAACCACTCTCCCACAAAAGGAAAATCTGCAATTTCCTCCCACTTAACATGGAAAACAGAAACATTTCCTCTTCCTCCCAGCTTTTCTTCGTCACCTTCTCATTTTCTTCTTCTCTCTCTCACATTATCTAGTAAGTCTTGTTTACTCTTGGCTGTCATCCTTTTCTACCTCTTCCCTCTCACTTGCAACATGATTTGTTTTGTCATGGTTGATAAACAGCTAACTGCATACAAAAGCACACTGAAATATCCTGAATCCACGTATGCTGCATTCACTTTTGTCTGCACTCGCACAATTAAACCTCTGCAGAAGTTTAACCAGTGGGAAATAATGTAGACGGTAGATGATTTAGCATGGCTGGAGAGAGCTTTTGAAAACACTGGGGGTCTAAATAGGGGGGCCTCCGAGCATAAGATGACCATTACTCAGTTGAATGGCTCCTCCAATACGACAAATACGGAAACACCTATTGGTGTTTGGCACATTTTGTCCAGCTCTGTTGGATTTTATGTTCTGTTGGACTGTGAGATGTCCCAGATGCAACAACAAATAAACAACTCATTATGGTGTTGTGATTAGATGTTAGAGGGTGCTGTCTGTAAAGTGTGATGTGTGTTAATACTGCATGTGCATGTTGAGTATAGCCTGGGGTTATTAGTAACCAAATCCTGTCTGTGGGGTATGTGGCTGCTTTTTACACTCGAGTAGGAACTGGAGAATGCAGGTCCCTAAATCACAACAGTGGCCTTTAATTTATCGCTATTTGAGCACTCAGTGGTGCACTGTGTGAATTGATGAAATAGAAATACAGTGGGCTGTGTTATATAGCCACCTACTTGACTTAATGCAGCAATTTTGCACCTCGTTTTTTGAGGGCTTGAAATGTGAATGAATAGTGCTCTTTTAAATTACATTAAATATGCACTCTACTGGAATGTTTACATATACATCCGCCCATATATACACACATTACAACCTAAAGTACATCTATGCATAGTGCATACATGACTACAGCCGATGCATTCTTTATTGTGCATGTACAATAAAACAAAATACAAATACATTTTTTTTTTCATAGGTCAAAACACAGGGTAATTGCCACCGAACCTGTCTTGCAGCAAGCTGTTTAGAGTGTAACTTTTCTATTTCAGCTCTACCCTGTAGCTGATACAAGTCCTTTTTTTGAGAGTGGGCAATCCAACGGAGGCATAGAAGGAGAGCGAGTAGGAGAGACGCAGGAGAGAAGCTCCCACAGATTCCACAACTGAGTACCAGGGAATCTGAATGAGATTTGCTAGTTTTTCATCCCAGTAAATACTTGGCAATGGGACAGTGCAACACATACAGTAGATGATAGACTTGACATATTACTCTACATGCTGCATGTACAGTCAGCTTTTTAAATGGCTGCTGGAGTCGCTCTGTGTTGTTGCTCCACATTACTGCTTCTCTCTGTCGCAGCTGACCTACCTGCCACCGCCATGGGGCGACTGCAAGGCCACTCCGATGGACTCCGACTTCTTCAGCACGTACAGCATCACGGCCTGCCGTATCGACTGTGAGACGCGTTACCTGGTGGAGAACTGCAACTGCAGGATGGTCCACATGCCCGGTAGGAGCCAATGAGTTTCTGACTCACTCTTGCGTTCGTAGACAGACCTTGTTGTGTTTCTCTATAATGATGGTAAATGTTTGCTGTCGTAGTCTGCCGGGAAAGGTTTTATTTGAAATGCCAGTGACAAAACAATTCTCAAGGCGCAAACACCTTTTTTTGTTTAAGTGGCAGTGATTGCAAAGAACTTGGAGATTTGTCACCCTCCAACTAGTGTGCAGTGATTACAACTTTACTTTCCATGTCCTGCATTTAATCAGTGTGTGGAATCTCAGACAGTGGATTGAATACCAATTTGGCACAGAGCAGTACAAATATTTTGACCCCAGCTCACCTATCTGAAAATTATTACTTGGGGATTGAGTCGCGCTCCAATCAGCGTCGCATTCAGCGGCGCGTGTGTGTGCAGGAGCAGCCCGGCAGTCTGTCTCTTTCATGAAGGGGATTAACTGGTGTGCTATAGTGATTGTGCATGTGATTAATGAGGGACTACCTAGAGCTTTCCAGTCAAATACCTCTGCCCCCCTTGAATTGTGCTCTGCTCCTATTCATCTACCCCTATCCTCCCGTCATTAGAGCGATTTTCAAAGAGTATGAGCAAAAATGTAATGAATAATTGCACCTCGGAGATAATTTGCTCTCCATCTAGGACATGTCTTCTGCCTGCATTGCCCTGATAGAGGGAGAGGGATGGCGTGAGTGCCAGGGAGAGAACGAGAAAGATAGGAGGGGAGGGGGGGGATGATTGGGACGAGGGTGAAAGAGACCGAGAGAGAGATGAAGAGAGAGGGAGAGGGGGGAGACGACGAGAAGCGGTGGAACTACAAAAGTGAATGAAATCAATTAGGAGATGAGATCAAATTTGTGAGGAATATCTCGTCCCGATAAGAGTGGTAATGACAGTCTGACACAAAATTAATTACCCAGCTCTGATCTCCTCATCCCTCGTTTCATTTTGAACCCCTCTTCCCCCGCTTCTTCTTCTTGTTCACACTGAGAACATTGTGTTTCTTCTGCCTGTCCT
>CABFOQ010000955.1:3849-17379 GCA_900660455.1 Gephyroberyx darwinii | reverse complement strand
TGTTTTCTGTGGTAACCTGTAGCTAGAGGGATTTCATAGATATGCTACATTTCAGCTGTAGTTTCTCAATTTTGACTTTATATTATTTATAATTTTCTTATTATAGCATATAAGAATCAAGCTCCGACTGATTTATTCTCAAAGAATACAATTTTAGGGCTAGTTTACGTGGGGTCCACGTAAAAAACATAAATTAACAAACTAGACAGAAAAACAAAAACATGGGTATAAAATAAAAGCCTATTATAATAAAAAAATAAAACAATCAACTTAGAAAGACAAACAAAGAATTAAACCAACAAGCATCACAATGGTGAACACAAAAAATGAACAAAATTACATGGAAGGAATTTCAGATAATAGAAAAATGAACAAATACGTTTCCATATGATGTGCGTGTTTATTTTTCTACTCTGTGACAGCACAAACAGCCATGCAAATGTTTCTAAAAGAAAAATTTCGAAAGAGAAACATTTTAGGGAACACCTTATTAGTTCAAAAGCCATTTTGTCTGTTTCCACCCACCACTTTCAGACAAAAGGTTCAGCAGAAAAGACTCAATAATCAAATGTTCAGAGTGCTTCACCGCTGATTTTGCTGCCTCCTTCGCTCAAGGTTTTCATTGATGGACACTTGCAAAAAAACATGATTATACGATATGAATCAAAATCAAAATTACATTTGTGAAATGTGGGACAGGCGTTCCCTCCCTATGATGGCTCCTATAAAAGTGTCCAAGCGACCTTGTCAAAAAAAATGTCAGCGCTCCTGACATTCCAGCTGTGTCCCAAGAGAAAAGGAGAGTGCTCAATGTAAGAGCTTGCGCCTGAAGGAAATTCAGGGTCGAGCAACACACACACACACACACACACACACACATACACACACACACAGAGTCCTCGCCACAGACTTCGGAAGCGTGCCACGGCAGCGCTGTGAAAGATGAGATATCTTTTGCTGCTGGATAAGTGAGAGATCTCAATGGCTTGAGAAGGTTTTTATTATTGGATGACTTCAATCAGTTCAAGCGCATGCCAGGAATGCGTTGCAGCCCTGAGCACGACAGCACGCAGGCATCTCTTTGTCACTTTTGCATAGTTGTTACTTAGAACTCATAATCAATAATGGGTGCCTTTCAACTAGGTTTATTGGGAGGAGAACTTAAATGTCAGAGGACTTCCAAGGGGACGACTCTGTGAAGCTGCAGGCTTTAATACCAAAGTCAGTCATGAAAAATGTATTTCAATGATGAGAGCAGTGGCACTTAACTACAGGCATGAAACATATATGAGGGTATATGTACTGGGACATATACGACAAGCATTACTGAAAGAACAGTTGAACTGAACTTAAGATTCTAGATATGCTGTTTGTTGGATGATGACAACCTCATATTGGGGCTTGAGCAACTAGTGACAGCATTTGTTGAGTTGTTGAGTTTCTCCACATACTTCACAGATGATTTGCTTCATATGAATCAATGTGTTGTTTTTTCTTAGAAGAGATGTGAAAGAGGTGTGCTGAATATTAAATCACATCCACAGCCGTGTCTACGAATTAACATCCAATTACTTGGAATAACCTTATAATAAATACAAGGTCAATGCAAGGTGAAATGCACAATATATGTGACAGAGGATCGTAATCTGACAATAATTAGGCTAATTACTCCAGTATACGTGTGAGCAGGTCAGAACAGGTTGGGCCACTGTGCATAATCACATCATTTTCAAGGTTTAATAGAGAATCAGGGCCACTTAGTACCAAACTAAATTAAAGGTGACCATATTTTTTTTTTTGAAGAACATCCGGGGGACAACCCCACCTCCCCACCTCCACTCCCCGACCACGCACACAGACACACACACCGAAAAATCTATCAAAATATGACTTAAATCTATTTTGAGATATTGCAAATGTACACGTGGATTCCCACTGTTGTATTGCACTTAACACTTGTGTGTTAAGCTAATACACCCTCTTGCACCACCAGCTCATACTCATACTTTGGATGGTTTTGCTGGAACTCGTAGTGCAGCCTTAAGCCTTTGTGCTCTGTTATAGATATTCTGCCACAGCTGGAAATGCATACTGAATAGGATACAATGGTCTGGCTGTCCCAAACCCCTCTTAAAATTTTCATTATTAATGGCACTTAGTTTTTTTTTTTGCTGTTTTCTTGCAATGCTGGTTAATGGGCACTGCTGGTCTTTTTTTTGCTGTTGTTTTCTTGTAATGCTGGTTAATGGGCATTGCTGGTCTTTTGTTAAAAAATCTCATCGTAAAAATGTTTCTTTAACTATAAATCTTTTCGAAGAGTTTTGAAGATGTTATTCGACAAAAGAACATCCTCCTGGGTTGTTTGCCTATTTGTTTGCATGGACTGCTGTGATATTGTGACATATACAATATGCTATAAGCCATGTGCCATGGAGGGCTGAGAGACTTTTCATTCAATCACTACACTGTGTGATTTCACTGATTAGTTCTTCCTCTCTGGTTGAAGGTGCTGATCACTAACATCACCTGGTGTAATCTGTGGTTGGAATGACTCCCAGCTCTCCACGGCACACGGTTACCTATCCCTGCTATTAGCTGTGATTGCTAACAATTCCGTCGCTATTCTACTGATCAACCAGGAAACCACACAGCTGAGCTCAGGAATTGAAACCAGGTCGTTTGAGTTAAAGGTAATTCGTGTGTCTATTTCAATGTCAAACTACAGCTAGTTTCAGTCACGTGAGCTCCGCCTCCTCCTCCTCCTTTTAAACAATTTGTAGAATATCATACGAAATTACAGTTCATTACGTTTCGTGACCATAACTGCAACCTTGATATATGAGCACAGGCTGGGTGTGATTTGGAGCCACCTTTATACTGAATAGCGGGAAGGCAGACTTAAAGTGAACTTCTGGGAATTTGAGACACATCATTGCTGACTTACTTGGTGTGCCTTTGGGAGAAGTTTTGCATGTGTGCGTGTGCGTGCAGGAAGAGTGATTGGGTGAGATTGGACTCAAAATATAAGGAGACTGGTAGTTTTTACTCAAGGGACTCTGAACCAATTTCACCTTATGTAATATGACTCTGGGGAAATCAGCGCTGTCACACAGTGTTTATGCAATAGATATCATGCCGGATACATTTGCAAAAGTGGGGAGAAAAATAATGCAGAAGCAGCATACATGCCAATTTATGAGTGGTTGGCATCAGCGAAGGTGTCTAGGGAGTTATGTCGAAAATAAAATAAAAAAAGTGAACATGGAGCCGTAAATGGAATGTCTCTGTTTCCCAATCCAATAAATACGGTGTACAATATTGCCCTCTGAAGACCTCAGAAGCATGAATAGTTAGAGCACTCGGTGATTTCTGCCACGGCCTCACCATGTAAGTGAAAAACTAAATTGGACTGCGGGGACAACCGATTTGCTCTCTACTTTGCAGTGAAAACTGAAAACATTGCTGATGGCAAATACAGTTGTGTGGTATGCACAGAGGCAGTGGATGGTTGGTTTGCACAGCTCCTTGCATACACATCATCTCATCGTCTCATCAGACTTCAGACTACCCGAATGCAAAATTTGTCTAATATGCATTTATTAATTAATTTATTTCTTCTACCTGTGTAATCTGGAGCCTTTCCCAGCATGCACTGGGCGGGTGGCCGGTCCATCGCATGCTGTCCAATATTGCAATGCTACTAAAATAAAAGTGTCCATTCCAAAATGCAATATTCATGAAAATGTTACCTGAAATTCATTACTCAAAATATAATTATTGAGCAAGAAAAGGACATGAATGAATGTATGAATGTATGAATAACCCAAATTCCATAATCGGCTTTACTTTCCCTGCAGCAAGCTTTTTTTTTTTTTTTTTAACGAGAGGATGCGAGTGTGGCCAGTGAGGGTGGTGGTATTGGGTGTTGGTCAGGAGGCAGAGAAAGACAATGAGCTGCTTGAGGAGACGACAAGTGGCACCTGGGACGTGTTAACCGTCTCCTGCATTCACTCCTTTGTCAGTAGAAAAGACAGAGAAATGTGAATGTGCCAGTTAGTCAACTACTGCCTCCTGAAACGGGTAATTTAAGAAATCTTTAAACATATCCTTTTAGCCTAGCTTCTAAAGGAGGTGTTATCATCGCTTCATTGTGTTTTATGTTGTAATTAATCTCTTACACAGTATGTTTTTATTTTCATATTTATTATTGTTGCCTTGATGTTAAGCACCTTGTATTGCAATCTTGCACAAAAGTTACTATATAAATAAAGACTGATTGATTTAATATCATCAGCTACAGTGAGTGAACACAGAAGGAGGAAGAGAGGGAGGTGTAGTCCTACTGTTGAGTCTATGCTTTAGCTCTCATAAAGCCCAGGACCTTTTTGGCTGTGTATTTCCCAGTTTTAGACCAAGCAGTAAATACATTATTACATATTTAAACAATGCATAAACAGCTGTGAATATCAAAAATATGTGCCAGAGAAGTCCATATGTGCAAGATAATGCTTTAACTTTCATAGACATAGTAAACTTTAAAACTTTTAAACCTGATGCAGTCAAATTTTTAGCCTAGACGGCTACAAACCATTTCGACGTCTTGCTCAGTTGTAATTGCTCAGTGGGGTAGAAGTTTATATGCCAGCAAAGCCTGGAGTCTGAGCACTCAAAAAATGTAGTTATCAAATAAGCCCCTCCCCTGACACATGCAAACTTTAAACACATCCAATCCAATAAATAAAACATGCAGGACTTAAATCAAATTGTAAATTCACTGCTGGTCGTATGAAGGAGAAATCCACTGAGGTGGCATCTTCATTTTTCAGCTAGAAGTAATGCGGAGGCAGCTTGCTTCGTTACACTTACATCTGTTGTATTGGGTTAGTGTCTTGAGAGTGTGCACATGCAAGGCCGTGAAGAAGTTGAGTTATGTATAGCTTTGGTAACACCATGAAATGTATGTGTGACCAGTGTTGGAGAGTAGTTTTCACAACAGATTTTATTTGAAAAAACATCCATGTTCTCAGGCTATATCACAAATTGAGGCTGCAACAGAGAAGAACGTCCCATCCCCTCTAATTGAGACCCTCCCTATAGATTTCCCCTAATTGTCCAAATTAATTTCAGGTTTTGGAGTCAATCTTGATTGACTAGTTTAACAGTTTAACTTTTTATGGATTAGTGTAGGTCCACTCTAGTGCTAGTCAGTGTCTGACAGCGGCACTCTCTCACCCGGTATTGAGTGATGCTCGCTCGCCCGTATTTACAGGCTCATTGATATGTGTAAGCTCTGCAACTGCAGTAGTCTCACTTTGAACTGTAGAAAAAATGTTTCTCATACATGTAGGCTAGTCTTATTTAGCGTGTTTTTATTACTACCTCTGTGTTGTAGTTAGCTTGCTAAAGTGGCTAAATTTCAGAAGGGAATGAAAAGAGCAACACACAGAAAGTGAAGGGGAGGAACATTCTGCCCGAAACTGGCGAAGGCCTTATCCCAATGGTCAACTTCCTGTAAATTACACTGCAGTGGCTAAACTATTTGTGACCAAAAAAAATTGCCAGCAAATATTTTCGTTCCAACTACATTGAGCTAGCAAATCAGTTTTGCATAAAAGCCGTGGGATTTTTTTAATGTTTAGCCAATGCAAACACACATTTTGGCTAACAGGCTGCTAACCTACCAGAGTGTAGCAACATAGTAGAGTGGATCTATTCATCTTGACAATGCATTGGGTGACTGAGCTGGTTAACCTGATTATCCAGGACTGTAGTAACTACGACAGTTAACAGTTGATGCTGCACACCTAGCAAGGCACCACGGGGTAAGAATCCAAATTTGGTCAAATGGTTACATCCAGACTCTAACTCTTTATTTCAAATAAAATACTACTTTTGTTAATGTCCTAATCAGTGGTATTTTTTTGCACTCACACACCTTTAATATTGGACTATATGACATTGCAAATGTAGATATATATGTATATATATATATATCAGTTAATATATAAGTAGTTTGAACTACTTGAAAATCTAGACTTTCAAAGTAGCTTCCCCAGCACTGCATGTGACAATAGTGGGGTTCCCTGGAGTGTCATTGAAAAACAGAGCTCATGTGTTTCTAAGCCAGAAGTCACAGCTGCTGATGCCTTCATAGCTTAATTCTATTCTGCACATTGTGGATGGATTCAGATTGTACATCCTCTGTATTTCCCCCTTGTAGGGCAGGTAACATAGACAACAGAAGATTTTTAATTCCATCATTTCTGGAGTGGCCACTTCTGAGTTGTATCCACAATAAAACCAGATCCACAGTAAGTGATGTGATCAGCATGAACTGGGAAATATGTGGGTATCGGAGGCATATACCCAGGAAGAAATGAAGAGAAAATATGTTTTTTTTTTTATGATTTAGCTGCTTTACATTCATCTCTGGTATTACATTGAAATCTGATTTCTCTTTTGTTCACAAAACACAGTCACGCACATCACTTCCTCTCGTCATATTTAAGACCTTTAAAATTAACAGAAGACACCTCATCTCGCTTGTTACACACCCAGGAGTAGCCTGACAATCCATTTCTGAAAACCATGTTACTACCTGAGCTGTCTGCCACCTGTTTGATTTGGGTTACTTCTGTGAATGCACTTGCTGTAAGTGGACAGGAAATGTGTTGCACTTAGCCTTTGTTGTTCATGTGTCCAAATCTGTCTCTGACCTGGCTGTCCGGCTTGGGCGATCGGCTCTTCAATGCGACTTGGGTGAATTTACACCTCCGATTTTATGTGTTTTTGCTCCACCGGACCACGATCCCATCACCTGCAATGCATGTTGATGCCAGGTGGAAAGGGGGTCTTTATCTCCTTGATGGATTGATGTTTCAACTTGCTTAATCAGATGCTCTTGGAAAGGGAGTGAAGAACCTGGTAATGAAGAGCGCGGTCTGCTCCGGGCCATCTGCATATCGGTGGGGAGGCAGACGGTCGGGCAGGTGGGCACCAGCACTGGTGGACCCGTGTGCCCTTGGAGCCGAGGTCCCAGCGTGAGCCTGCAGATTACAGCCACTAATTAGACAGTAGGCCAGAGTGCAGGCAAACTCCTGTGCCAGGCTTCGGTGCACGTGCACACACACACACACCAAGTCAATCCTCAGAAAATTAGAAAAGCGCAAGTGTACGCATACCCTACAACACGTGTATCAAACTCAGTCACCATGTGGTCCACAGTGGAAAATCTGCATGATGTTGCATGCCGGAGGAATATATAATGTCTAAAAAAAAAAAGGGTCATTGTGCTGAGGTCACTGGCTTAATTGGTCATTTTGTTTATCGTTTTGACTTATGCATATTTATTGAATGATTTAGGTTTTTTGATTGGCTTATTACAGGCTTAACTGAGGTATTTTACAAATGTTATTCATGTGTTTTAATTAGGTTATAATTAAATGAACACCCTCAAGCACTTTGCAGGTAAATACGTTTCGCAATTTAACTGGTTCCAGGTTAAATTCTCCCTCTCTCTCTCTCTCTCTCTCTCTCACACACACTGCATCTCCTCAGATTTCACATGTTTTATCAAGCCAGTAATTTCCACAGTTTTGAATTCCTAATATCTACTAATGCATTTCAATACTGTGAAGAGTGCGGGGGGCTGTATAATACTGTATACTTTAAAACGGGCGAATAAAATAATAATAAAACAAACTCTGACATGAGAGAGAGAGACATGAGAGCTTGTCAGTTCAGGCTAGCTGAGAGTGCTATTGTCTCAAATCTGTAGTCAGAGATCCTGAGTTGTTTTTTTGGAGCTTACGGAAGGTCGAGAAGTGGTGGAGGGTTACAATTAACACCTTGGGACATGACACAAGGGATATGCTGACTCCCACACTCTTCAGAGCTCAGTTTGACTTTGGGTTAATGTTTCAGAACCACAATGCAGTAATCTGACCCATTTACTCCAACAGCTTGTTTTCAATGCACATCCATAACTGATCGAACAAAAAGTATCAGTTCTAGGTTCTAGATATCATAAGGAAGCCACCTCTAGTCAAGTCAGTAGCAGCCAAAATATTCAATCTGCATCATTGTTGGACTTGAGGCATTACATTATTAAATGTAGACAGTCTCAGTTACAGAAGAAACCCCCCTCTGTAATTGAAAATGGCTTCTTCGATGGATTAATTCACACACAGTTTAAATAAAACCCAAACCTGAGATGGAGAGAATGAGGGCATTCCAGCAAGCTTGACTTATGGTTGTACTTTCATTTATATTCCTTTACAGTTCAGCAGCCCTGGTTAAAGTGCCTTTTAACGCCCAGAGGAGAAATGGGTTGCCAGTTGCGGGACAAATTTGGAGTTGACAGCCCTTGACCACCAGTTCACTTACTGGTGGTACTAATCTCTTAAACTGATTGTAGAGCAGCGGTATCTGTGCTTCTGCTATTTTATCATTCGAATTCCGGCACGGGGGTGTTTTTAGGGGAGTGTAACCTGACTGGAAATGATGCTTGAAGCAAGTATGGAATAATGTAGTAGAAGAGGCTCGGGGAAATGTCTTTAAATGTGATCAGCATAATCAGTATGCAAAGGATCTTCCAGACGAGAGAAAATGTTCAAATATGTGTACACACACCAAGCTGTGAAAATGAAATATTTTCCATGCACATAATTGAGGTATCTTCAAATTTGATTACAGGTCTGGGTGTTGTAATAATCACCATCCACGCCAGGCAATTATTTAATGCATTTTTGTTTTCTAAGGAAATCGTGCCTAATGGGTGATGTTTTGATCAGTGGATTAGCCTCTACTGTATATCTAAACCAAACATATAGTGTAATAATTTCATAATCAACTTGTCAATTGTCAAATGAAAGAAAACAAAAGTGAACAAAGAGAAAATGGGGGACATTATGTTGAAATAAAACAGTAGTGGTAATAAAAGATAAAGACATCTAAATGAACACCAGAAAGGGAATTGTTAGTACAGGAAAGGAGGTAGCTCAGAAATCAATGGATGGCAGCTTCTGAAAATGAGAAAGATGGTATCAGTATATGACAGGAAAACCTGATCATCTGATAGTGTTGAGAAGCAGAAAATCTAAGGAGAATTATACCAGGAAACAATGAGAAAGTACAATGTTTTAGCAAGATACGGTGAAGTTTGCCAAATGACTTGCTACCTACGACAAGACTGGAAATTTGAAACCATTAAAGCGTGAGCTTGAAAGCCAAAAGGCACAGATAAGACTGACATGATTTTGTGCTCCCCTTAGATATCCCACTGACTGAGAACCCATACAGACATTAGCATGCCAAAGTGAAAGGAGGTAGGAGATACAGTGATGTATCAGCCCCAGGGCCTAATGGAGTCTCCACACAAAAATAGACCACATGTTCTGCAATGTTTGTGGCGGATACGGAAAAAGTATACAGATGTACAATAATTCAGTTTTGGCCTATGTCAAAGTAATAATGCATGACATTTTCATATAAATAATTATATGTTTTGCTACTCTGCATCACCCGATTGATATAACACAATAGCGATTCAACCAGGTCACAAAAGCTTTTACATTTGCTGTTGGTGTCTGGTAGGTCTTTCCCAGAAAAAATCCTATATTGCACAGGAAGTGATGTGTTTTATGATTTTGGCAGCAGCAACAGCATTTTGTTTGGAATAAATAAAAGAACTGGATAGTTAGCATGAGCAGTTAGTGATAGCCACCATGGTTGCACAGACAAAGAAAAGAGCGCCACCTACAGAAACTCAAACTTCATCAACAGAAAATCCAAGGAAAAAGACGTCATAGTACTGGACACACTCTTTGATTGACAGGTGATCTCTGGGAAGTACAGTGAGAAAAAACATAGATGTCACTAACATAAAAGACATTGCACTATCTGACTTGTTCTCTTAGATCAAAGGCCCCCATGAACTCCTCCCTTACAATGACAGCTCATTTGTGAGAATGCCAGGAACACATATTTACATGCATGAGCAAATGAGCCAAGATTATGCATTCCCAAACATTCATTCAACGAGTTCCTAATCATATCAGGATACTTTGATCATTGTATAAAGGTATTCATTGAGTCCTCACCTATTCCTCACCTTCTTTCTTGTTTTTGCAGCACGTGAGCTCCAACTGGGATGAAACAGTCTCTGCATGAAGTAATGAGATCTAAATTGTAACATCAAGATCATATATATGCCTAAGAGAAAAAGAGACTGTGGCTCCTTTTTTAAAAATGCTGTTCATTTATTGTATCGAATGTTTGTTGATCAGCAGTTGCGTTGTTGTTTTCAGGTGTAAAATGGAAGTTATGTGTTGTTATTGATTGATTGGAATCTGGACTCCGGGAGTTTCAGCATCTCAGACCCATCTAGACGTAAGCTTCCTCTTTACCATTCTTGGTCAGCAGCTAGAAATGAGTCTGAAACAGGGATGTCAGTCATCAGGTCTCCAAGAGGTCATTGGGGTCCTACCAGGGTCACTGCGGTTGCGTTCACCTGCATCTTGGTTGCCTTGTGCTGGGCTCTGGGATTTCAGTGGGGAAGTGAGGCTGATACACTGTGGAGCTGGGCAGCTTCTGTCAAAGAAGAAGGCTTGTTGTGTGGGATTTCTACAGTCACTGTATTGCAGCGCAACTTGGTGCTGCTCTGGAAGGGGTTCTTCAAGGGTTAGGGCTTGGAAGCTGAGGGCCAAAGTCTAAGGTGGATCTTCTTTTCAACAGGTGGCTCACTGTGGTCAGTTGTTGAAGTGATGGCTGGTGCATGAATAGATCTCGCCCTCTGCAGGCTATGAGGATAAGAGATCCGCAACCAGGATCATTCTGTGTCGATGTTGAGCACTGCAGACTTGTTTCAAGAAGACCTGGAATTGCCTTGTTCCTATCTGGGCTATGTCTGTATCTTTCACTTCAGTGCGCCGGATCACTGTAGACTACATTGATAGGCGGGTCCGCATGTCTTGGGTATTATTTTTTTCAAAGAAATATCCTTACATGAACCGTTCTCTAGTCAGCTCTCTGTCAGGGGAGTTGCTGAGATATTCCTAAAGCTAACCAATATCCTCTCTCAAACTTCACCGAGCATAACCGCCGAACTATAAACGCTCTGTTTCAATGGCTCATTTCTTCTATCTTCCAGGAGTTTGTCACAGACCGCATTCCTGCAGGAGTTCCAAAATTTCAGCCCTGGAGGAATGGCTTATTGCAAACAGTCTTGATAGGCGGGATCATCTGAGTGTGTCTGACCCAGTTTGATACCCAAATATTGCATTTGCCTCCCAATGATACCTAAACACTATTGCTGTCATGCTACGTATTGTCTCACTCTATGATAAAATCAAGATGTCACCCTGTTAGGCATGTAACTCCTGCTGCACACGTGACATCAACCCCCTTTAAAGCATAACAACAGTGTAATATTGCTTTTGGTTTGCGAGAGCAGCAAGGCACCAGTGACTTTCGCAGGTGCCGCCCCGCTGTATCGCTCCAGACTCCAGTCGCCAGTCTCTCCCATTATTTTCCCAACAGCATCAAAAACAACTTGCCGAGACACTCTGCTTGCTTGAGAGGAGCAATTCATCACTGCGAGAAAGAGGCAGAGGACTTTTTTTTCAAGCTGAGCAAAGACAATGGATGAACTGGGAAAGTGTAGAGTGGAAGAAGCTTAGTTGGTGTGTGATTTTGTGTTTGTATCAAGAAATGGGTGAAGCCTCGTAACCTGACAACACTGTCAAAATGTGGAGTTTCATCCACAAGAATCCTTCTATCCAAGTTATAAAGGATTTGTACTGCAGGTCCATTGCCTGATATTTCCAATAGATGTCCTCTTAGATGTAACTATTTTATATATATACATTAAGGAAAGACCTTAACAGCCAATGAATTCAGTATTATTCTATGGGAGTTTGCCTTTAATGGCATTGATCATTTCATAAGTGTCATATTTTTGCAAAGATCACTTTAAAATTGAACATTGTGATTGGTGAATAAACCTGAATAGCATTTTAAACCAGCACAAAGATAAAACGACTACATTGAAACAGCTCCATGAATCACTGGTTTCCACTTTTACCTTAATTTGCACATTAGCAGCATTTTGAAGTCAGCAAATCGATGTGCCTGTCCTATTTGACTTGGGTTCATCAGTGATGGGTCCATCCTCTGGACCAAAGACATGTCAGTCCTTAGACAAGCGCATTCCTGACAAGTCACACGTTTCCAAATACCAGTAGTTACACACAACATGACTTATTTGAAAAGATGAGAAGACTTCACCTCAATTCTGCCAGATTTTTCACATTTTGGCAAAAACGCATCAGTAAACGCATCAAACCAATAGTATATATCCTCAACCTGATGTCAGCAACAGAGAAGGATGCATGAACACTTGTAGTAAACTGGAACTAACAACACACTGGTTTGGAGAATAAATAAAAAGAAAATAGAAAGAATGAAAAATAAAATATAGCAAAAACAGAAAGAGAATCCCAAATAAATAATAAATAAATAAATAAAAAGAAACAAACAAACAACATCTCTCTCTCCGTGACAGTGGTTTGGCTAGATTGCCACCTCAGGGGAAAGTTACATGTTCTATGACCACAAAGTGTCGTGAGGAGGGAGAGCTGTGTGTGTTTTGAGGCTTCTTCGGGTTTAGGCCTTACCGCAAGGGCAGTATTGGTGGAGTTGAAATTAATGATCTGCTTGTGACAAAAGGGGAGCAGTGAAAACTTTGCAGTTGGTGCTATTCTGTAATTGCCTCGGAGTGAAAGACAAGTTGACCGCTTGATTGTTTTTTGGAACAAATCAATCCGAGTGTCCTTAATTGTGCACATTCTTCTGTAGGCGAAGAGGGGAGCTCTCCCGGTAGTTGTACTACACATGGGCCAGTACTTGAGGATGATTTTTTGAAGTCATCTACTTGAATAAGTCATTTTCTTTGGGAGTGCTGCCATTCTCAGGCTTTTTCATGGAGTTGCTAAAAGTTGGTTTGCAGTATCTGACCAGAAGACGGCTATGTGAGGAAACCTGCTATTTTTAAGTCATTTCAGCCTGTTTGCAATTATGGATGAAGACGATTGGACAATAAAGCCTGAGAACCCACGGTGAATACACTCTCCAGAGTGTACATGTTAACAGCTAACAAAAATACAACTGGAAGATACAATACAAGCATGTAAAAACCTACTCTCAGGGATGGTACCTGCTCTTCTGGAAGTGGTAGTGCATAGAAGAAGGCAGCATCAAACCATAGGTTCGTTTTCAAGTTTTCAAGTTTTCAAGTTTATTGTCACATACTAGATAACAACGTACATCATTACCAGCAGTGAAATTCTTGTCCTCCGGGTCAACTCAACTTTACACAATAAAAATAAGTCAAATAAGTAAAAAGGTAATACAATAAGTAGATAAAGTAAAAAGGTAATACAATAAGTAGATAAAAATAAGTAAGTAAGTAATAACTAACAAAATAAGGTGCAATCAACAGAATAAGGTACAAGTAATAAGGTGCAAATTGAG
>CABFOQ010000952.1:0-15504 GCA_900660455.1 Gephyroberyx darwinii | reverse complement strand
CTCTCTCTCTCTCTCTCTCTCTCTCCCTCTCTCTCTCTCTCTCTCTCTCTCACACACACACACACACACACACATACACACATGCTCTCACTCTGTCTCCTCTCCTCTCCTCTCCTCTCCTCTCCTCTTCTCTCCTCTCCTGCCTCCCTCCACATCTTGGAGGGGAGTGATTAGCTCATCCACTGGGCCAAGGCTGGCGCTAGTGCCTGGGCTCTGATGTGGTGATAGGTGGCCCTGGGGAAGCTGGACAGGGTCTTTCTTCAGGATTAGCGGACTCCCATTCCTCGTCACTGTGAGCAGGCCCAGCCAGACCTGGCCTGGCCAGGCTGCAGGAGGGCCGTTGGTGGCCCACGTGGAGCCTGCCAGTGACTGGGTGGCAGTTAACACTAATCCTTCTGCTGATTACCATTGGCATGGGAAAATAAACAGTAATAAATGAACCTACCAGGCTCAGTGCACACACCCTTACAACAATTCCACCCACACAAGCACAGTAATGCACACTTGCGCAAAGACGCAATCGCGTGCACATGCACACCGACAGTGGCAACATTACAGAGTGGTAATATTGCTTCCTCAGTATCATCATATGCCCTTCCTGTCACCTCATTAGAAGAGACTAGGAACACTAAAAGTACACACACAAACATATCCCATGCCACTTCCCTTATTCAACAGTATTCTTCTTTTACCCATCACCCTCAATAATGACTGATTGTAATACAACTCAAATATGTCACTTGTTTTGAAGCATTTCGAGTCCAACAGATGCCAACACCTAGAGGTATTTTTTGTGAACCCACTCGATTCTGTCTGGCGTCTTTCCCTATAGTCACGGCGACATCTAGTGAGCAGAAAATAGTACTGACAAGTTTTTACTAGTTCCTACATTATCAGGAAAAATGACAAAACAGTTGTTATTAATACCTTTTAATCAGATATATTGCTGAGAGGAAATAAAGTAACCATTACAGAGGACCTACAACTGTATATGTCTGTGATAATTTGCTAAATCATGTTGACATACCAGGGTGGAAGCAGATATCTGTGTCTTGCAGATAAAGTGATGCAATCATCGCATGGAGTGGTGACTCCATTGTGTCAATATACCATATTGTTCACCAAATGAATGAGAATTTCATTTAAAGTGGAACAGGGATAAAGTACAGTTATTCATTGTTTAAGTAAAGAAAGATCTCTACTACTCTTCGACAGAATTCAGTCAGAAAAACCTCAAATTGTTATGCAGTACAGACTGCGTCAGAGTATGAAGCAACATCGGTGGTATGTTTCCTCTCAAACACTTTGAGCAACAACGTTCTCTGATGCATCCTGCTGTGGTCAGAAGTGTAGATCCTCTTTTGATGTTCCCTTAGAAACATGCAACACCCTGAGATATTCAGTAAGTAATCAGCATCAGGGCACAGAGCTTTTATAACATCTATAGCATACATAGCAATTCTAACTTTCCCCACCTGCTGCATCAAACCGTGACCTAAAATGGGATCGATTGGTCCTTCTATCTTAATCTTGGGTAAGGCTCTTTATGTGTATATATGTGTGTTAATGCAATGTACCTGTTTCTACTGACTTAATCGTTACTGAAAGAATCAAAGGGTTGAGTAGTGTTCTCAAAATGAAGATGGTTGGAAAAGTTAGGTCCATATTTCCTCTTTTTTTTAAGTTAAGAATCCTTTGCTCTCTGGCATCCTGTCGGGAAGGCAGAGTTGAGAGTAGCATTTAGATTGTGAGAAATAAATTGCAGATGATAATAATACACCATTAAAATTTCAATTTATATATTAAAATAAAATGTTTATTGAAGGTCGAAAAATCCAGAACATTTTTTCTCTATTTTGTTTCTGTCTATTTCTTTTTTTAATTTTCTTTTAGATTCCTTTAAGAAGAATTCTAGATTATAATTCTATATCGTGATCACTGAGGTAGCCAGATCATAGTGCATCATTTTTGTACTTTTGCATAGCTTCATATATTTTTTATTCGTTGTTCGTTATTCTTTTATTATTCCCATTGTGGCTTTATTTCTTAGTGTTATTCTATGTCTGGCTGCTGTAACAAAGAAATGTAATAACTTAAAATAACTTTAAAAAAAAAAAGTACCTACCTACCTACCTAGTGAACATGAAACACGGTACAAATGAAACATCAGTGGGCAAACAGGCCACTCCTCAACACACTATTTAGCTAATTCTCTACAAGGATCACGATTAACACAGTTAATTGTGTAGTTTGATGATACATTTCATGATTGATCTTGCATGTATTAAGCAATTCACATAAATCCTGTTTTATATTGATTTTATTTATTTGTTTTTTATTTATATTTTTTAATGCAATTTGTTGAATGTGTTTGAATTTGTTTGATGATGACATGTATTTCTGCTAAAAACAAACAAACATTGGTAACCTTGATATTCCCCCAAAGGATAGTTTTGAAATTGTCCTCTGCGTTGTTGCAGGTCTTGTTATAGCTTCTGCTACAGCGCAACAGGGGCCAACACAGGAACCCCAAAATGGCATTACCACACCTGCAGATGCAACCATCGCCACAACCATGGCCATCAACACCATCACCAAATCTATGATTGATGTCACCACTTTCAAGACTACCACCAACAACAACACCACCAACAACACCACCACCAACAACACCACCACCAATGAAAACGACAACAATGGCACCACCACCATTAAACCCTCAACAGCACAGAGTACATCAATGGGTGAGAACAATTATCTGAGCTATATATAGTTTGATGCTTGTAGGTGTTGGGGTCCGAAAAAATACTCCCCCCATAAAGAGAGACAGAATCCTATCAAAGTCTGCAGACGTTTTGGACCTCAAAGCCAATGTATGAACGATCACATCTCAGTTTACTTCACTTTCATGATTTTGACTTTGCGTATCAATTCTATAATAACACCTTCACAGCTCCAATGAATTCAAGCCCAACTCCTCAAGGTGGTAAGACCAATCCCACTGCAACATACACGATGTCTCCTAAATCCACAACATCTACCACTAAGGCACCAGGTGAGTTGAGAGTTGTAAAATGTGACTAAACCATATTTGAGGATTTTTGATTCCCTGCATTGGTGTGGGGCATTTGGCATTCTCACATTATCAGTAGCATACAGTGGTATACACAGTCGTGGTTGAAAGTTTGTGAACCCCTTGTCCAATTATAGAAATTTTGAGTTTTTACCATGGTAAGGTAAGAACAGGTAAGAAACCTGGTAAGTTTGGTGTTACCATTCAGGTGAAAGAAAAATACTATGCTGTGATTTAAGGCGGATCTAAATATTAAAACTAGTGGAAAAATAACCCAAGAATAACATCCAGAGACCTACAATCCTCCACTGCTGCATCTGATGTCATTGTGCATCTGTCAACAATATGAACACTAAATAGAAATGGCTTTCATGCAAGAGAAGCCAGGGAGAAACCTCTAGTGTCTAAAAAGAACAAAGCTGCCTGTCTTCAGTTCACCAGAGACGACCTGGACAAACCTGAGGAAGTTTGTTCTCTGGACAGTTGAGTCCAAAATTGAACTGTTTAGTCACAATCAAAAACCCCAAACTACCCACCACCAAAATAAGTCATGGTCTGAGTCTGTTCTTCTTCCTCTGGACAACTCAACATCATTACAGGAACCATGAATTCTGAGGGAAACCAGAGAATTCATGAACAGAACATCAGTCAGTCGGAGAAATTAAGCTGGGGTGAAAGTGGCTGCACAAGATGATGATCCAAAGCATTCAAGCAAATCTACCAAAGAATAGCTCTGCTGTGTCAGGACCTGAAGCGGCTGGTCATGTGAAACCTCACTGAGTTGGCCGACTTCTGTAAGGAGGAGTGGGAGAAAACCCCTCCAGGAAGATGCCAGAGACTGATCAGTGGCTAGAGCAGACGTTTACTCCAAGTCATTGCTAAAGGAGGAGGAGCCACAAGTTATTGTTAATTAAACAATAACAATATTGTTATTAAAATAAACATATTGATTTCTGCATGTTCTTTATTTGGGATTTCTCCATTATAATTTGAGGTTTATCTAAGGTTATTCCTCTATAATATCTGAAACAATGACCACCCACTGTAGGGTTCACAAACTAAAGCATGACTGTATCTACAGTATTACTATTATTACTATTACTATTACTATTACTATTACTATTACTACTATTACTATTACTATTACTATTACTATTACTATTATTACTATTACTACTATTACTATTACTATTACTACTATTACCATTACTATTATTACTATTACTATTACTATTACTATTACTATTATTACTATTACTATTACTATTACTATACTGTATTGATGAATTGCCCTTATTATAATCAGACATTTCAGAAGACCATTAATATCCGTTGTACTGCTGGACTGATCTTGACTCAGATTAAAGGTTGTAGCCAGGAGTTAGATTAGTCAGCACATATATGTCCCATTGATCGTTTGTTGTCAAGACCAAGGCTCTCCTTTTGCAGTAGTTTTTCTGAGAACCTAATTGCGCCATGTCCCTCAGCAGGTGTGGCATTGTTCATCCAATGGCCATCTGGGCCTGTAATCCTTTGGACATGAACACATTGCATTTGAAAAAGGTCACTGCACAAAGACACATTTAGTTTGACCACACTTTGTGTGTGTGTGTGTGTGTGTGTGTGTGTGTGTGTGTGTGTGTGTATTTGTGAATGTCTTTGCCCTCTAACGTTCTTTTCCTTTTACATTTCGTGCCACGTGTGGGACCTTTTGTAATTGTGAGGTCAGAATCTTAAAGTTGACCTTTTCGGAAAATAACGCCTTGCTTTATAATGAGCAGGCCTGATGGTCCTGGGCAAACTGTAGTCATAATCCTGTTGGACCATTTGTTTATTGGCTCTGGGCTTACATGAAAAAGCATTACCTTCCCATTCCACAGCACTATATCACCATAAAGGTGACATTTTTCTAGTGGTGTAGAATTGATCCAATACTACTCGTGACCAAAATACTACACCTAAGATGTAGACATGTTTGGCTCCTTTGATAACGTGTTGTGAAGATACTCGGCTAGCTGTATTCATAGTGTGGATGGCTGATGGACTAAGTGGGTGTGCAGGCAGGACTTCCTGCTGGGCATACCGCTGCTGCTCTGCTTTTGAACATGTCAAATACTAGAGAGGCTGACTGGAGAGCAGATCTCAGCAGCTCTTGAGCTAACGTGCAGAATGTGCTGCCGTGGTGCTAACCACCTGGATGGCAGCCAACCAAACCTTGGCTTGGGCTCCTGTGCACAGCCCATTTCTTGAGGTTGTGGTTTCATACCGAGTGACTTTACTGAGCCACTCAACCATTAGCTATACATACAATAAACACCCCAGGCAGATCCGCTTGGCAGCTGTGTAGGCCTGTGTGTGCAGTGTATCCCCTTTGCACTCGTGCTAGCCGGACTCCCAGACGCTCTTCCTCCATGTTTGCCCCAGCAGAATTGCAAATGACTGGTGGGTGTTGAGGATGATTGTATGTGACAGTTAATGCGTAGGGTTGCTGGCAACATGTGTCAGCGCCAGTGTACATTAGCCTACATTCAAAGTGAGGTCTTTTGAAATCATAAGGGAAAGGAAAAGGTCGCCTTTTGAATAAGATATTTTGTGGCACATTTCACATCCCTGGACCCACAGACTTAGTTCATTTGGTTTTTAAGATTTTAGAATTGTAATGTGGACCTTCAGCTTTAGTTTAGTTTATTAATAATTCAATTATGAATCATTTCTGACTAACGAAATATATATATAATGCAAAATATGAAATGTGCTCAACTAGTCACATTTCTCGTACATGCTAAATACAAATGATCATCAGTTCCAATGACCCAGTGAGCTACCGACTTCTGATGCTGTTGTCCAGTAGTTTAAAGAGATGTATTGAGCACACATTTCTGACTATATCCATTATATAGCTGAGTAGACTATAATAATGATATCTAGCAACAATTAAATTTGAAATGTACATTCGAAACTGCAGTTGTTGTTTGAGAGATGGGTGGATCAGAGGAGAGATGAAATACATGGAGTCAAAGTAGTGTAATGTACTTGTGACTAGGTCAGCGCTTTGCAATATTCTTTTTACACTGGACAAATGTTACTGAAGGCCTCACGTCTGGATGAATAGTGTGTGTGAGAACGTGGGTGGAAGTGTGGGGACTAACAAAAAAATATAAAATAATTGGCTGAAATAGGCATTTTTAACATTTCAAAAAACAACAACTGTACAATAACAGCCCTTTACATCAGCAACTGTATCCGTGATACTTTATATCACTGTGTACCATAACCCCATTGACTGACTGGACAAGGTGAGGACAAACAGGAGCTGGCTGTGAATTGACTGTTGCTAGAAAGTGGAGAACCGAGGTAAGGAGTGCACTGGGTTGAGGTGGCTCAGGCCAGGGCTGATCCCTTAAAGATAATCTCCCTCTCCAGGGATTTGTCTTTCTCGTTTGTCCTAGGACCTCTAAGCTCAGTGTAGAGGTCACCTGCCGGACAGGGAACAGACCTCAGACCTGGCTCGGGACACAGTAGTAAGAAGCCAAGTATTCCATGGAGTTTGTGGAGCGGGGTTAGTGGTAAATGGGGTTAAAGATTGAACACAAGGGGAGGCCAGGTCTCAAGTTCATAATGAAACCAGCCTTAGCAACGCAGCTTTGAAGTTCCATTTATGTCTATGTTCCCGGCATTAAGATAGATTAGAGTAAATTGTGAGCCATGTTACACAAAGGTGGTGAAAACAGGCTCCTTGTGCTCTGTTTAGTTAGATTTACGCTAACTACCGTGCTTATTTTTGTTGTTATGGTGTAGGTTTATATTCTGGCAGAAAATGTGGTGAAAGTCAATGAGCTGGTATTTCATGTTCCTTTATGTGTTTAACGTTTTGTGTTTATGACCCGTCTCTTGTTTGCATTGTTTCTCTATTTCCCATGCCTGGAAATCAACCTGATGCCCGGTGGTGCATTTCTCAGCACGTCAGCTGAGATGTGTTCCCAGCTGGTTTGTGGCTGCTGAGTATTTTGATTTTGAGTATGACTGATTTTCTGCAAAGTTCTTGCAATTTTAGTGCTTTAAACAGAAACTTTTGGGGTTCATAAACTGATCAGTGCGCTTGGCACGTGAGGGCGTAAGTCCTTTGAGTTAATAAAGATACTTCTGTCACAGTGGATCAAAACGCTGCTTTGGGAGCTTGATCAGGAGATTTGTTAGAGCTACTACAGAGCTGGATAAATGAATAGCACAATTGTTTTCATGGCTGTGAATGAAGCGACAACTGTTTTGCTGGCAAGGCCATGTCAGATAACACCACACTTCAAACGTTTTCCTAGTTGAATACTTGCACTTTTCATAGCAGGTAAGAGACTTTCCAAAAGGAGAAAGGGTCTTTTGAGGTAACCAAGCTAATCAGTGGGATTGGTACCATAAAACCATTCTTCTTAGACTTGCACAAAGACAGATTATCTCAGAAATTCAAACTTCATCGAGTTCCTAGCTGAATTGGAGATCTTAAGCCGGGTTCACGCTTCATGCACAAACGAACGCAGCGGAGTGCGTGGTCAGCAAGATGTATTTGCGGCCGGAATGACATCTGGTGTGTTGGCCGTGTTTGAGAATCGCACACGATTTATCACACCGCATGAAATTTGAAACAACGTGGACAGCAGCACAGTTACATAGACGTGCCTCTGATGAGTTTTCTGGTTTATTTGTTGTTGTTTTTTTTTCTTGTTGTGGGATTTGGATAGTTGAATTTTCCTACAGCAACGCTAAAATACTGGAGCTTTCAGGCCTGCGGCCGAAAGTGCGAATAGCTTGCGCACGTCAGCGGCACGTCAGCGTTCATTTGGAGTGCGTCAAGCCAGATCGCTCTTCTTGACAAGCGTGAATTATACGACTTTCCAGCAACGATGATCCTCCTCTGCCAGATAATAACACCCTGACACATCTCCCTGAAAGTCATGCACACATTCTTTACTACTTAGATAGGTACAGCATCTCAGGTGATTCATTTAATTTGCTACTTTTGACAGTCAATGATTGAGGTGAAGCTTTATACTGGTCAACCAGCACCCCGGGCTTAGTTTTAATCAGCTGAGTTCTATTCCCTCTGCCCTAAAGGGACCCACTGTCAATGTCAGGCCCGTGGGCCATTCAGCTGCTGTTGCACACTGAAGGGGAAAAAAAAGTGAAAGTTGAGCGAAGTGTGGCAGCGAAGTTGATGTTTACAGTTGTTTGTGGCATTTGACGTCATACAGCGGTACAGCTTCAGACATGTTGGGGAAAGTAAAAATACTGGATACTGTATGTAGATCAGAATGATACTGTACCAGTCTGTACCCACCCGCCCATAGAGCAAGCCCCTATCAACCGCCTGGAGACGACTGTGTGTGTGTGTGTGTGTGTGTGGCTGGGTGCGCGTGTGTCTTCTTTGTTTACACTCAAAGCAGTGGATTTATAGAAGAAAGATAATCGTGATTTGCTGTTATGGGGAAGGTCAGTTAAAGTTTGTAGGCATAAGGCCTTGGTGGCGAGACAACACAACAGCATGGAATATAAAACAAGGAATGCAATCACAGCCTGGATACCAGATACCATCAGACAGCAGATTCGCCGTTCTCCACGGTGAAATACATTTCATTTGATGATGAAATAGCCTGATACGCCCTATTGTGGGCCTTTGTCCAGCCTATCATACTGTAAAATACAAACAAGATTGAATATTGATGTGGCATTAAAGAGTAGCATTGTGCCTACCTGCAGCACATGCAACACTCACATGCACGACAATAAAAGCTGCATTGTTTTCTCCACAGTTAACCATGGCAGCCAGTAAGAGAGGATTATACTGTAACCTTAACACAAGTGTAACACAAGCCTGGCGATGAGGAAATCTCATATTTCTGTATGCTCAGGTACTCTGCCCAATGCCAGGGTCACCTTCACCAGGAAAATAATTCCCTGGTGCCTCTCTAACGCTACCCATAAGACCTCTCTCTTATGAGAGGCGGTGAGTGGGCGTCAACCTAATGTTTATACTGTCTGCCCATAGTTATGTAAGCCATTTTGTCCTCTCTCTCTCTCCCTCTCCCTCTCCTTCTCTCTCTCTATCTCCATCTCCCTCAGTTTGCTTAAACTAATCTACCTTTAGATTTTGCAGCATGCCAAGGTGTGTGTTACGTAAATATTGTAGGCCAGACTGTAGAGAGTTACTGTACTGTGGAAGCTGTTGTTTGCAGAGTCAAGGATGCTTCTCTTTCATGAAGACAGGTTCAGGGAGGCTATGGTGCTTGTCTGAACTATCCCTGTGATAACAGCCTCTAGAATGAATGAGTCAGTGTGTCTGCTTATACACACACATAGACAGACACATACACACAGACAGACAAACACTCACAAAATTGTCTTCATAATCGATGGGTCTACAGCAGTGCACTACGTGTGTGTGCGTGTGAGTGGCGGGACAGCATTACATGCATGATGAGAACATTGTTTTTCTCTACAACAAAGCTGTCTCTGTGGTTCAACTGCTTGTTTACTGACTCTGTCGTACTAATGTACTTATCTGGGTCAGAGGGTTCATGTGGGCTGTACTGTCTTCCAACAGCAGTCATGGAACCATCTCTCAGCCATAATGATGTTAACCTGCATAACCTGAGTCTAGTCGATGTCTATGCCTCCTCCACTTCCTTTATACGTGTATGTGCTTAGCTTCTACGTTAGCTAATCGTGCTAATTACACCACGGGTCGATGACTTTTGACCTTTTTTTTGTGTGACCCATATTTACCAGCTTACTGTAGATGCAGACTACGGACACAGACGCTCAGTGGCTTTGACGAAGTTTGGGAAAAAGGCACCCAAAAGCAGGGGGGCCGTTTCAAATGACTGCAAGTGCATTATTTCCTGGTTCTGAGACATCTTTGGCTTAAATAACCATCCTATCAGGACTTAGCCCGCGCTGACTTAGCATTCCTCCCACAGCTGAGAGAGGGTGGAGATATTTGAACCATTTGGAGAATGCTCCCAGTGTGACATTCAAATTACTTAGAAAGCTTGAGACCAATTTGAGCCCAAACATCTGTCTTGTGGTCCTGACGCATTTTAGCGGGCATAGCGGCCCTTGTCTGGCTGCAAGATCACATTAAGATTTTTTTTTTTACCATTTTATTAATAGCTTCTTAAGCAGCATGTTGGCTTGAGAGGCCCGGGGGAGAGGGCAAGAGAACTTGTTACAGACATACACATTTCTGTCTGTGTACATTATGGTGGGAAGAAATAGGCATTGTTTACCCCCACTCATCTGTATCCTCATGGGAAATAAACTGCGACGGAATCAGTTGTTAGTTTTGTGTGTTTTCTTTAAAGATGAAAGGACATTGAAAACAATGAAACCGCTGCCCTGGAGTTTCTGCAGGAGGGGGAAAAAGCAACAACTGGAGCAAAGAATGAGACCTTTGATCTGTGCTGTCAGTCCCCTTGAGTTAGTCTATGACTGTACCCAGAAATAGAGGAGATGAGGGTCATGAGCAAAAGAAGCGCTCCCAGTTCACAGAAATACCCTGCACACACAATTGCAAAGCTATAACAAAACACATTGACTTTGGGTGGATTTTTAAGTGTATTAACCCAAATTAAAAATGTCTTGTGGAGACATTTGAGAGCTGATTTTTTTTTTAAGCTATCTAATCCTGTTACACCGTACATGCCCCTGAAATGACCTCCTCTTCTGTCTGGGACTGTGAGGTCAGTAAGAGATGAAGGATGACACTAATTTCTGCATGCACGACTTAAGAGGTTGAACGGATTGCTTTTACAAGATGCTACCTCTGATATTGGGAAAAGCACAATCGAAGCCTTTAGTCCAACGGACAGAAGTTGCTATTTCAAGCTATCTAAATGGCAAGACAAACAGGAAGGTAATTCATTTAGACTTCTTTTTTAAACATTTTTACAAATGTAATTAAACCCACAAACGGTAACGTCTCTGTTAGAATACGCCTGATTTGCTTCTCCTTAGTTTGGGCTACTGGCGGCCGTGGTGCACAGTCACTGCAGGCTGGCCTGTCTGCTCTGGTTTCATAAGCAGAGAGAGAGAATGACCTATATACTACTCAGAGGGAGGGGAAGTCACCTTGTTGGTGGACCGGCAGGCAGGCTGGCGAGCAGCGGCAAGGTTTTAATGTTGTGTGACGCTATTAAAGGGGTAAGCAGCACTGAGTGGATATTAGACGCATTTCTATAGAGGGACATTTGATTTGCTACGTATGTTGTTTTTGACCAGAAACGTTCACGTTTGGCAAGTTACCTCTACCTTTCTGGCTGTTCTGTGGCGAAGTTGTCTCCCATGTTAATAGAGCCAGAACAGAGCCAGAACAGTTTTATGCTGGAGAGGTGGATGCGTGGAGGAATACTCAATAGATATTCAATGGTTACAAACACATCAAAACACGAACGCATGCACACACAGACACACACACTAGCTGAAATCATGGGGTCCAATGCCAGATAGATCTAGTCAGACAAACACCTCACCAGAGACTCCTCTAAGCATCCTAACAAATTGAATGTGTGTGTAGATGGACGAGAGGGAATTAGATCACTGGTCTTGATTGTATCTGAGTGCACTGTTGCTTTACCCCTTTCCAGCTAGTCCCCAGGAGGAATTGTGTGTGCATGAGAGAGAGAGAGGGAGAGAGGGAGAGAGAGAGGGAGAGAGGGAGAGCTTGGCAGCTGGTTTGATGAAGGATGTAAGGAGAATGTTAACCAGACAATCACCTTGCATGTTATTGATTGAGATGAGAGAGAGGTAATTAGCAGAGAAAAGAAGGGGAAGCTGAGGCCACTTTTAATGTTTTGATACAAGGTGTTCTCTCTTTGTACCCATCACGCTGTTGTGTTGTTTGTGTGTGTGTGTGTGTGCATGCAAGTGAATGTTTTTCAGAGATTATATAGTCTTTTCTTTTTCTTATATAGACCTTATAAACCTTTAAATTAATAAAGCTTTGACTCCATTCAGAATGGAAATCTAGTGTATATATATATATATTATTAGAAATATTATAGTAGCATGCCCTGATCCGCCAGCCTTCAATACACACCACCGAGCCCAGTCTTTGCTGAGCTCGTCCCAAGTTTCCTCACACGGTTTAGCTCCATGCCATGAGCTTGATCTCCAAGGGTCACTTTCACAGCGCGGGCCCCCCTGCGCTGCAAACCGTTGAAACCAATGTCAAGTTTCATTGACACTATCGCATCTCTGCTGACTCGCCAAACCTTTATTTGGGTTGTCTGATCCATTTTCCAAATTCACCTGTCTCCTTCCCCCCATCTCTTGTTGTGTGTCTCCATTTACCAGACCTCAGCTTGAGAAATGGGTATTGTCTGCTTTAGAGTTGAATGTTAAATCACTGGATCCATTACTCATCATCAAGGCCACATATTTCACATTTTTGACGTCATGTGCTTCGAGGCATCCAGTTTTATAGCGGGTGTCATAATTTATTAACTATTGTCAAATATTCCTGTGAGCCGAATGTGACTCATTACTATTGAACTTTGACACCTGAACACATTTTATCTAAATGGCACATTGTGCTGCAAAAAAGATGGTAACTCATTGTTTACTGCAGTAAGAAAATACATCCTGTGCTCTTATGAGTCCAAGCATGAAGTAAACAGTGACTTGGATCAGGCAGAACTGCAGTAGCTTCATCAATTCTGTGGCGTGTCAACAATCACATCATGTTACGTATTGTACGGAACATGTCAGTGTTGATTCTATGGTTAGACGCTGCATACACAGTACTATGGGTCTCATTCAGTTATTATTTACTGTCATGGTTTCTACCATTTTTGTCAATCACTTCTGATGATTTGCAGCTTTCAAGTGTTTTGAGCTCCACTGACTTCAACATCCCAACGTCTCTGTCTAGCTTGTCTTTGTTTTGCTTAGTGAATTCAAGTGATCTCCTCTGTAATTCTGTCATTGTCATCTCGGCAAGCCAGGCGAAGCTGTAAATCAGATGGGTGCAAAGCCCTCCTCTCTCTTGGTTGGCAGACATCTTTATGGCTAGCCACATTGTGCTGCTACTGTACAGCAGGTCGTAAAACTAAGAATGTTTCACAGCGCGTGTCAGGTTGTAATATAGCTAGAAAGGGACACTCTGCCCTGGCTTCGTTGTTGGCTTTTGAAATGTCCTTGTTGATTTATGTATGGTCTAAAAACTAATTGATGTGTTTTGTGTGCATTGTCCTTCCAGCTCGTCATTGAGACAACCGTCGTCAACGGCCAAAGTGTGCCTGGTTTGCGGAGATGAGGCGTCAGGGTGTCACTATGGCGTCGTCACATGTGGAAGCTGCAAAGTCTTCTTCAAAAGAGCTGTGGAAGGTATGGCATTAACTCATGTTCCAACAAGATGGCACATGTTATGGTCTGACTGATGATCCCCTTTCACTGTTCCCAAACACGGGGAAAGGAGAAAAGTAAGCTCATATACACAGAAGAGTGAGTATTGAGATCCAACTAGTACTTCTATATCGATGATAGAAAGCGATAGGGATGAAACACACAATATACAAATACAAACAGTTTTATAAACAATCATTCTTTATGTCTTTACTCCTCAGAGGCATGTAATCCACATTATTTTGGTTTCAACATTGCTTTTCAACATTGTTTCAATGAGTTGCCCATGTATGACCTTTGAGGATGACTATAACTTTCAAGATTATGGTTGTGTGCCAGTACAAGGTTACAGTTGTCCCAAATGGAAAACGTTAATGAACAAATGTAAAAAAAAAAGTTTGCTATTAGAATAATTTACTTTTTCAGATATAATTTTCCCAAATCTCCCGACAGAACAGAGTTCAAGGAGCTCACTGAATCGAGCACATGGTGGAGTACAGGAAAGCAGCTTGTTCCTTACAGTTAGGCAGCATTTTTCACTGACATGACTTGGAAGAGTTTTTTTTATTTTATTTTTTAAGTGGTACTTTCTTCAAATCGTTGCAATATGGACTGTATTATGGTTTGGTGCAGGACCAGCCTCACCTGGCAGCAGGAACAGCTCTGTGTGTTGCCTTTTTTTTTTTTTTCTTTACCAGTGGTTCATACTGGTTTCATTTGCACGATACCGCTCGGTGCTCCGGTGCTTCTCATTCTCAGCAGCTTTTCTCCACAGCTGTTATTTCAAAACTCATTGAACTAACTAAAGACAGAAACGACCATTTTATCTGTAGAATGTAGCCATGCTTAGTGCTTAGTTGACTGGCACCATAATAATATAAAATAAATTAAAAAAACATCCGGTAGGTAATTTTCCCACAACAGCCCTCTGTTATATTTAGCTTGGAGAAAATCAGCAGTCGTCATAATGTGCTTTTCATTTATTTTCTGCTGCCTGAGGCATTGGCCTAACTTATTTAGTGGAACATTTGAATGCAAAACACACTCTTACATACCCAGTGCAGGCACAAACAAGCAAACAAGCATGCCGGCCTGCCACCCAACCCTATAGGTGCTTTCCCGGCCATCGGAAGAATTGCAGTCATTTCCTATCAAATCATGCCTTCATTTGATGATATTTACACACCATCATTACACAGACCTGGAACCAGATTCTGTGTCTGGCGTTATCAAATCAGACATGCCATCGCTCTTGCTTCAAGCATGGCCGGTAGAGAGCTGGTGGCAGATGTTAAAGATCTGACAAATACCGCTATTTGTTTGAGAGTGCTAGTCAAGTCCGTATGAGGCTCTGAGGAGTGCTGTTGGCCTGCCTGCCTGCTCACAGTGATATAACTGCTACGGATGTATGCAACACCCCATTTGACTTTACGTCCTACTATATGCTGCACTTTTTGACAGATGCAATATAAACCGGTTGTAAGACTTTATATCTAATGCCTGTATTGCTCCCGGTAGCTAAAATAAAGCACTGCTCCATATTGTTGTGCATTTCTCTTTGCATCCTACTGCGTTTGATGTACTGACAAACAACTGCCACGGGGCAAACTGTGAGAGCGTAATAAGGGCAACCCATATAGTGGCCTGGTGTCGTTAAGGTTGCGTGCGTTGTCTGTGTCCTTTTGATGTGCACAGTGAGCTGTTACCTTACTTGACCCCGCCACAGCTGCTGCCGAGATGGAAAGAGGGAGAGAGAGAGAGAGAGAGAGAGAGGCGAGGTAGAGGGAAGCAAAGGATGAAAATAGTGAGACAAGGATTTTGCAAAGTAAAGAGAGATAGAGGACGGTGAAACAGATACAGAGAGGGAGGGGGAGGAAGGACGAAGGAAAAGGCAGACGCAGACAGAGAGATAAAGAGAGGAGGAGCTGGGAGAGAGAGAGTAAGAAAGAGAGAGAGAGAGGCAGAGGGAGAGAGCGAGCGAGCTAAAGCGATGTGTCAGCAATGAGCTCCAGAGAGGTGTAAGTTAGGACGTGAGGAGA
>CABFOQ010000946.1:0-14462 GCA_900660455.1 Gephyroberyx darwinii | reverse complement strand
AATCCCATCCATTGGAAGTGCAGGCCAGACAGAGCATGCTCCCACACTCCTGACCTCAGAGGGCAGGGGAGAGCGAGAGGGCAGACGAGTTGTTACACTCACACGGTCGGTTTTATATAGACAAGAAAACCAAATGCAGTGTAGTCTAGTGTATTGGAATCCTGATGGAGAAGTTGGTCTACCTTGTACTTGCACAGGATGATCTAGAGCACATTCAATATGAATATGAAGTAAGAACTCAATTTGAAAGAGGGTATCTTTTGGTGATGTTGGCTGCAACAAAAACCCTGGTGGCCACATTGGTTAATATTTAGGTGGTCTAGTTACTATTGCCAATTTTTTTTGTGACGGTACATTTATGCACTTTGTTAATAGAAATTTCCTCACACACACACACAGGCACATAACCAAATACATCCAATCATGATGAGAATGTAGAATGTAGCTGTAAACCAATTAGGCTAACTCTAATCTCTACCACATCTCAAAAACAATAATTACCGTCTTATTATGCATAGCAACTATCCAGCTATTACTTCAATGCCTAGTACAGGCTTGTCCTGTTGTTTTAACCGACAGCATCTTTACTAGCATCAAGGGATCACTAGCCATAGCGTCATCAAGAGGTGTTCAGAATTTGAGGAATCTAACACAACATCAGATTGGTCTCATCGGTGGATCTAGCAGTTAAGCCAAGCACGAGTGATTGTAACCAACCAAGCAGCCAAATAAAACATCCTTGTTATTATAGCTATTATTATGTATCCCTTTCCCTTTTTCAAAACATTCATAAAAGTAAATGGATAGGATACAGTTACATACCCAACTGATTATTACTACTACAAGCAATTTTACCAGTTATTTAACAAACTTGGAGAGTCGAAAGAGGACCAAGCAAGAAAGACACAGAGAACATTATCCTCTGTGATGTGTTAGAAGATCATTCAAAAACATCACATTGTAGGCAAGAGAGGGAGTTAAGATTCCCTGCAATAATCATCTACTTACTGTCCCTTACAGATGTCAGTAACACAGGGTGGCTCTGGCTGAGTGGTAAAAAAAAATCAGGTTGAGACATAGCACACCCCACAGAAGCTGTCAGATCCCTAAAGCACATTTCTCTGCCACTAGCAGACACCAGAAGTCAACCTAATCCTCTCTCATACTACTGCAACCATGCTGTAAATAAAACAGGAGGTGACATAACTATGGTGACTTCACTCCAAAGTAGAACCACGACAATACCATTGGTCTACTATGTGGACTGTACTATTTCTGTAGGGATGATTACGTTACACCCTTTACTTATTTCTGTGTAAAACCACAGGTAAATGTCTATTTAGGGTCAGGTAAATGTCTATTTAGGGTCAAATGTCTATCTTTGAGAACATGTAAAACTCCTTATCTGGTGAACAGCAGACAAAGCACTATGGTGGTGCAATACCCATAAGCAGAATAAACTCAAACTCATTTTTAGCAGCTGATTATTTATGTGCTCATACCAAGCGAGAAAGCAAACGTCACCAACTGTCAAGATGGTCATGAAACTAGCTAGCTAACGTTACCAGCTTACAACCGGCTGTCATCTTGAGAGTTGGCTGGCCCTGGCAGGCCTGTCAAAGTGCAGTGTAGCACCCCATTAAAAGCTAACGTTACGGAGGTAATGTGCAATTGAGGGGAGAGGTAGTGTGATGCCCAAAGCCTGGCTTTGCACAGGCTATCGGTAACATTAGCCCCGTTATCAAGCCGCAGGTCACCACCCTGAAATGGATGAAATTTGCAGTTCTGCGACGTGCACCGGCTAGCCGGCGACGCTAGCTGGCTGGTAACTAGGCTAACGTTAGTGCACCTTGCTAGCAACTAACTGAACAAAGCCGGTAACCAGTGCGGAAAGCCTGAAAGCTTGCCGATAACAGCTTTCGTAAGCCAAATAATATTATCCAACCTATTGAAGATTAATAGTTGCAATATATCATGGTCAAATATGATTAACTGACAAATATAACTGGAGACAGTTACGGCGTAACTACCGTAAATCGAGCTGGCATTAGCGTTAACTACAGTGCTGCAGCCGGCTTGCTATGCTAACGACAGCATGCTAGCTAGCTAATTGTCCCCTCCCCTCCCTACACCTTCCATACGAAACATCACTCGTTCCCCGCATCCAACCTCAATTATAATTAATAACAAAACCGAACAGTGAATCTTACATATATAAAGGCACGTGAAATGCATCAAATTATAAGGCTTTCCCATGTCACTGAAATCAAAGGATACTGAGGTGGTGGTACAGCGGTAGGCTGAGGAGCGGTTGGAGCTCCCGGTGGTAAAGACACGGAGGTCAGGGTAGCCCGCAGTTGGCTCGACGGAGAGGGGCCAGTTCCAGGTCCGCTAACTGCGACAGTGGCGGATTTGGGGACCACTTTCGGTGGCAAACTCATCTCAAAAAATTAACAAATGAAAACAATACCTTAATAAATACCGATACAAACAATGTCTAGCTTGCATACATATAGCAAGCGTTGCAAATTCTTGAAGCAGGCCCCAAATCCCTTTGACGAACTGGGATAACGAAGCTCGAATAGCAACACAAATGTCTTTTTCATGGAAAGTCGCTATTCGGATCAGCGGTGCTATTCATGGGGACGGTGGGAGGTTTGCCTCCCTTGCCCGTCCGGAACCTCCGCGGATCCGGTTCGGTTCGTTTCTTCAAAGAAATATTGCCGTGATCTTCAGCCTCCTTCAGCAATTTACCTCTTCTTCGCAGCAAGTGTGTTTTCTATCATTTTTTCTCACGGAGATGGGAGACTTCGTCAACATGGCGTTGCGGCCGCTTCCAGCAGTCCGGGCAGGACAAATGATTCGGCAATTCTCGGCCAGTTACGGATGGGCTCGGCTTATCAAAGACAGCTATCAAAAGCACGCCTCATGTTTTCATAATGCATCCTAAATACAATGTTATCAAGATTATTTTGTCCCATTTTCAAATTTTCAGGATTATTTAAAAAGTGAATGTCTTAAGTTTAAGAATGTGTTTAAGAATTTGCAACGCCTGAAACACATAAACAACTTTAAAAAGCCAACAATCCAATATTATTCAGTTGTATATTTTGAATTCAGGTTTTGTGAATATATTTGACTTAAACCCTTTAGTGTGTTGAGAGCCTGCAGTCTGCAGCAACATTACTAACATACAAAGGTTGGATTCGTGTCTGTTTGACGACATCTAGCGTTCATGTTGCTGCTTTGCACATTTATATTGGGTTTACTGAAGGAATAGATAATTGATGTGATCTGAGACGCTGGACTAGCCTAGCCTAGACACACGCCTCTGTACAACAAAAGTGTGTGTGTGTGTGTGTGAGTGAGTGAGTGAGTGAGTGAGAGAGAGAGAGAGAGCTATGATAGAATGAGAGAGAACTCCATCAAGTTCTACTCATCATCAATTGAACATATTGGGCACATATACAAAGAAGAATGGATGTTTTAAGGTAGGTTTTACTATACAAAATAATTCAGGACAAACTTACTCAGTATGGTACAAATACATCATAGTTTACATGACCAAGTATTGATCTTGAAACGGAACATGTTTGATGCTTGGATTTTAAAAAAAATTTAACTTAATACATCCTTCCTAAATTTCTGATTTATCTCAGTCTTCAGCAGCAATGTGATGCTGCTACATGGCTATTTCAACCTTTTTTGCTTCCAGGTCAAAAACAACTTAATCCTGTAAAATAAGGATTACATCAACATATAATTTCTTTATAAAATGGACAGAATGGTAAGATTAATCACATTCTACACAAAATGTTGCTCTAGTCTTTGTTGCTGTAGAAGATGGAGCATTAAAAACAAATTCTCCAAATTCAGCATCTGTTAATATTACATGGCTTTGACAATTCCCATATTTGACCCAGATCGTCATCCTTTCAAGCTAGAAATTTTCTAGGTCCTCCTGTTTGCTGACACAAAAATCTGTAACCATAGATTAACTAGACAGAGGTGGATACAAGCAGTGAAAAAAAACAACTGAGAAATCACTTTATGTGACAAACAAACAGTTTACAAAATTCAAATAGAGTGCTTCCCCCATTTTGTAGCCATTCATTTGGTTTCCAGTGTTTAGTCTCCCAATAAACATGAGAATACATTTCAGAGTTCAATAATTGGGGAAAGCTGCTTGCTAAACTATCAGTCTTTGTGGATGAAGATCAGGTGATCTCATCCTCCATACAAGGCAGGCACACTTTGTCCTGATAAGGAACCTGAGAAGCATTAAGTGGTAAAGCAGTTGGGTTTTCAGTGGTTTAGCGTGTTGCCTTCTCCATCCGGGGAGACTTGGTCACCATCTCGATCCATTTCCCCAAGGTCCATTTCACCACCACCTGCTGAACAGCCTTCTATGCAGTGAGGCATCACCAAAGCTCACACTTGTGTTTGGGGTTCATGGGGGCATCTGCTTTGCAGCCAAAGTGCTTTGAGAATTCTTGTGAATTGGAGATGGTGCCGATGACTCGAAATCTTGGTGGACTGTGAGGATCTGTGATTATGCCCTCATGTGAACTTTCAGGAGTCCTAACAGAGCACCAAACCTACAAAGATCAGGGGATAAAGAGACACAAAGTAAGGAACTGAAAACAAAATTGCATTCACAATGTCCTGATAAATTATTCACTCATTTCTATGAGGATTAGGAAGGTTTTCAGACATGCTCCTTAATGTTTAGATTTTTTTTTAGGGTTAGGGTTTTTTTGTTTTTGTTTGTTTACTACTACTTTATATATACTTTACTTTATTAATCTTATTAATAGTAATAAATAACATTAAACAAATAACATAAAAACATAAATAATAACAATAATAATAATAATAATAGTAGTAGTAGTAGTGGTATGTAGTAGTATGTGGACAACAACGAAGAATAAATATGCTATAATTGGCACAAACCTGGGCAAATGCAACAAAAAACAACTGATGATTAGTCATTCCCAGGGCAGGCAGTGTGGCCTCCTCGCCATTTGTATTGATCCACTTCACATAAGCCTTCAAAGCAACAAATGATCATGTTACACACAGCATTCATCCTGCTGTCACCACGGAAGTGTATTAAGATATATATTGCAAGAAAACAACAGGATTCCCATTTAGCTTGTCCACAGTGTTATTTCCCCCTAGCTAATACACACACAGCTCATGCAGGCCGCTTTACTTCCATATGATTTGCTCATCTGCTCCATAACCTATGACTTTTCATTGCATGGAAAGAATGTGTGCATGTGAAGAAGTAACCGGAGGCTGAGCAAGCCACTCATAACCACCTGTTGCGTTTCCAGGCTTCACAGCGAGGTAGACAACTTGCCTTTTCCACTACAGATTGTGGATGTGACCCTGAACAGCCCAAACAAGTGGACTAACGCAGTGGATGATGAAACTTGGGATCTCATACTGTTGTCTTGGGGAACATAATAGTAAATACTTTTTCTATTATTATTCTATTTTCTACTTTCTACAAAATGTTTTTTTCCATGTGAATAAGATGTCACACAATCATTGAGCTGTTTCTCTACATAGCTGACTCCTAGCACACAAAGCCATTTTTCCCTATATGAAAAAAACAACTACAATAACTATAACAAATAGTGTTCAAGGCTAGCTATGGTTCCTGATCTGACATCAGACCTTGTAGGCAGCCTTGAGTCCGCCGTTGTCAGCGATGTTCTCTCCCAGGGTGTGTTTCCCATTCAGAGGCTCCTTGTTGATGCTGTAATTACTGTATTGCTCCACCACACACTGGGTCTGCTTCTTGAAGGCCTCCACAGAAGAGTTCTTCCACCAGGAACGCAGATTCCCATCCTTGTCATATTCCCTCCCTTTCATATGAAAGCGTGACATATTATTGTATTCTCTGCCAAGCCACATTTTGAGTGATTCTTAACCATAAGAGATAGTTGTCCTTCTTTGAAAAGTAAAATGGTTTAAAAAATATTTTTTTACCAACCTTGGTCATCAAAAGCATGTGTTAGTTCATGTCCCATGACTACACCAATTCCGCCAAAATTAAGAGCTCTGGAAAACATTTAAAAAAAATACAAATTACAAATACATTTGAAATTTTACCATAGTGCTCCATTATATCACAATTAACAACTTTTCTAAACAAGCTTTTGTGTATAGACAGTGAATCAGTTAGGATGAAACACCATGTCTGAGACCCAAACAAGGACTAGTACAAGGTCTAGCTCAAAAACGGCTTGTAAATTTAATTCTAGATACAAACTCTGGAGTGCGGTGTGGGAGACATACTTAGGCCAGGAACGGCTATAGAATGGAGCTTGAAGAATCCCTGCTGGCAAAACCATTTCATTCTTGGTGGGGTTGTAATATGCATTCACAGTTGGAGGGGTCATACTCCACCTGTAAAAACAAGGAACACAAAACCAACATGTGTAGCTGAGATTAAGGTCATAACAAATACAGAATATTGATTCTCCTCTGTCCCCTGTGCCAGGCTGACTGCAGATCAGTTTGGAGGGGCTGATCTGTCCCCGATCTGTCCCCCCCATAGCCTAGTTAGAGAGTTCCGCGGAGGGAAGTTGCCTGGAAACAGTTGTGGATGGCAGCAGTATTCCCTTGAGTCAGCATAATGGGAATTTGTCCACATCAGAGCATACAACTTCCTCTCTGGCAAGAGGGGTAGTGGGAGCAGGGGTTAGAGGGAGCAACTCACTGGTTTCTGTTGGGTATTTTTCTCAGCTGGTCTGCAGTCACTCTGGCTGAGAAGTTGTAGTACTGCATGACATTTTGGAAATAAAGGTCCGACACCACCTCAAACTGCAAGAGAGAGGTAATGGAAGGCTCGGGTTCGATGTTTGACAAAATGAAATAAAATAGCATGTGTGCATCTCATACAGTTAATGAGAGTGACATGAATCATAGTGGGGAATGACTAGCATGCACAGTACAATCACACATTTACCTACATCATTGAACACTTTGTCAAGCTTTGAGTTGTTCATGATGAACGGTGGATATCCGACCATGTTGTATATTGCATCTGCCTGTGAGGGATACGACAGAAAATTGTAAAGACACCAGATGGCACTGTAGTTACTGTATTCCTCAGCCACTACAAAGCAGAGAGCAGTTCACTGGAGCTAACGACAGCTCCAGGTTAATGTTGATGTTAACGTGTCCCTAAGGCAGCAGTACAAAAGAATCCTTGGGTAAGAAAGTCAAAGCAACATCTTTGTCCCACCTTTTCTTTTGCTGCTCTTTTAGTTTCCGAGTCCATCCAGCTCACATCCTTCAGGCTGTCCTCAAACGCCCATTTGATTTCTGAAACCATATCTTCAGCCTGAAGCGCAGAAGAGGAAGAAGCAAGTCAATATCTCCAACAGAAGCGCATCATCTCACAGAGGAGGGACAGTTAGTGTATGGGCAGTACTTTAAAACACTTACAATGGTCTTGCTGTCCTCGGCAAAAGTGGCTTTGACAAACAGGGCCCCGAGAGCAAAGCCCAGGGCACTATCTGTGTCGCTGACACATAGCTTCCAGCGTGGGGTGCAGCTCTGGAACATCAAACAAACACATCAAAACATGTTGACAGCAACCAAGATACAAGTCATGTGTGAATGTCAGTAAAACAAGTCTCCATGCAACCATATAGAATATGAGCAGGAAGATACTGCAATGTACAGGTGCCATAGTGCAGCACATTCAGTTTGCAAATGACTGTGTTCTTTTTTGAGAAAAACATGACCCCACAAGAGCAGGTCCTTTATCTCGCTGGGCTGAGATACATGGCGTTCCCTCTAAAGGGCTGACCGTTTTTGTGAGACTGACAGAATGGCAACAATCAACAACAACAACAACCCCCTGCCATCTAGCTTTATTTACAATCAAAACTGAGAAAATGTAAACAGAGGCAATGGAGGGCAGGCAGAAGACCAACAAAGTGGACAGGATGGGAGTGATATGAGGGAGGGGGTGGCATCCGAATTGTTAAAGGCGCATTTCACCAGTAGATCTTCTTTGCTCCTACCTTGGGGTTCTGTTTCTTGGGAAGCCAACTTCCCGACTTGGAAACAATATTTTCCTAACAGTTTTTCTCACTAAAACTACTTAGGTACAACTAAGGGGAGGATAGTGCTTTAACTGCCCAACATATCCCTTGTTTTATATCAACAACTTGGCTACCAAGGAAAGGGAAGGACAAGGACGTCTGGACAGGCACAGATATGGAGGAAACATTGAGCAAGGGATAGGGATTAGGAAAGGAGGAACGTTCTGGGAAAGTCATGTTGTGGGTCTATGCACATCGGCACAGATGGACACAAACTCACAGTTGCACACGCATTTGGTTTGTTATTACAGCATGGTCCCAGTGGAAAACAAGGCAGAGGGAACAGGATCTTGCTTAGATAAGAGCTGAGGTCACTGGACCCTTCACAGTGAAGAGATATTATGTTCTCTATCTACTACAGCAGCAGCCAACCAGCACAAATTGCTGTCGCAGTAAATTTATTGCACACTTAATAATGATGTGTCTTAATGTCTTACATCTACAGCAATGTTTCTAATTAATCTCAGCATTAACGCCACTGACAATTTGCACTTCTGCATGGATGAAACATTCAGTCTGCCTCATAGTTGGGTAAATTCTTATTTCTTTTTATGTGCATTTATGTGCAGGTCAAGTGAAATGCCCTGTGTTTGGCATTGTGCCAGTTCCACTGCCAGCATACAATTCTGAAAAGCCTGAGATGTACACAGCCCAACAGGACACTTGTAGTACAGCTAACTCCACTAGCAATGCTACTGAGCAGCTGTCTGTTTGCAATGCAGTTATATAAAGATTTTCCATTTTAACAACCAAATATGTAAACATCAACAGGGTTAACATCATGACAAGCTAAACAAAAACACAACAGAGCTCTGTGGATTTGGTTCACAAAGGATCTGAAAGTACATTATTGGATGAGAATGTATGAGCAGGGGGCACATGTACCCCGCTAAGATGCTTTTTCCTTTGTTCTGTCTAGTCCTACCTCTCCGTTTGTATCCATCAGTGTCATCCCAGCTCATAGTTGTGACAGGCCCCTCTCCATCACTCACCTTCTTGGTTCCATACATGACTTCAAGGAAGCGCTGCTCAGCATCCTGGAACTGTTGGTCCAAAATAGACACCATCTTCCTCACCACCTTCATTATCATGTAGTTATTGAGAAGGCTGCAGAGATAATATCATATTGTTTATTTCTTTTGCTCTTACTCTTACTGTTTAAATGCATAGTAAGTGGATTTGTAAGTGTATATGATGTAAACAGTACAGTAAAAGGTCAATGGATTGTGGTGGTTGCCTCCTTTTTAATTATTTTACCATTCATTCATTCATTTTTGTGACCCCCTTTTACATTTTACTACATCACATTAAAGAGGAAACAGAGATATCAAATCTGGTTAGCTAAACTTGCAAAATGACACACAACCTGTACTTAACTGCTGATTGAAAGAGGGAAATGGAACGACTATAAAAGTGTCTGACCTTTTATTTGTGTTAACAATGAGGTCAGAAACTTTCTGGAGGTATTCCTTGGCATAAACAACCACAGGCTCCGAATCATTGAGCGGCACGGGAGCAAAAACCTCCGTGAGGTAAGGCATCCAGTCCACTGCAGGAGCCAGAGTCTACGAAGGCACAGACAAAACACACACAAACACTTTGTTTAGAAAATCGTGAACATAAACAAATAGGTCTACAGCTTCTGTGCAGTCCCACTGCGTGAAAATGACAATACGACCTTTACTTCCTTTTATTAATTAGATAATGCTCAATAAATAACGGATATGATTTGTAGAAAATGATTTTTCCGATTGCTGTAAACTGCGACAAAGTGTGATAGTGCACAGGTATAGAGGAGTGAAGTGTCTCCCTAACCTGAATATGCTTCTTGATGAACACTTTTAAAAATTTGAAATTTGAAAAATTTGAAATATGGGACTGCAAGCAAGCAATGGGGGTGGGGGTTTGTGCTGTATTTAGCTGATACTGTAGAGCCAGGAGACAAGCTGCTAGGTGGTCACTCACTGCCAGGTCCTTGGCCTGCATCTTATGGTAGATGAGCTCCTCGTCCCTTCTCTCCTCCTGGGGAACTGTGATGTTGGCCAAGGTGGTTTCGAAGTCCACAATCTCCTGCATCAGCGATCGAGAGGTCTCCTCCGAGCCCCCCAGAAGGACCCCTAACTCCACCAGGAAGTTGAAGTATGCCGTCAGATACTGTAAAGTAGGCAGCACAGAGGGGGGTGAGTGTTGATAAAATTCAGAAAATAATTCTCAACTATGCAAATACAGGCCACTGTGCAGAGATATTCCCCTGGAGCTGAAATAGTTCTACTTTTATTTCTTAATTTTCTGTCCAAGTCTGTTCCTTTGGGTATTTTCCAACTCTAAATGAAATGATGTGTTCTTTCTCACTAAGATTCAATTTTAAAATTACTGCTCTGCCTTTTTGGATCTGATTTGGCTGCAACATCAAAGCTCTTGTGTTATTGTCTAAACCGCCTACAGAGATTTTCGGTTCAGCTACTGTGCGACACAATTTGTTTTACAATACCTTTTCATTTGCTGTTTTGTTGAGGTAGTAATCCCGTGAGGGTAGCCCCAGGCTGGACTGATCAACCTAGAGTTAAGAGGAACATCTTATGACTTTCAGTTCACACACCGTTTAAACATTCAAAAGCACGCCTGGGTTCATTCCTGCACTCCCAGCATGCAGGCCAAAAAAGAGCAGCTTGCCAAAGATTATATGTTTAGCATTAGCTATGGTCTCACGACACCCTTGAAAGGAATGAACCCTGTAAGTGTGAATCCAAGACCGCTGCAAGGTAATCAGAGATATAAGTGAGTGGATTGTCCCCAGAATGTCAACAGAGATAAAATTCTTCAACTAGGTGAGCCCTCTAAAAGCTGATTGTGTAGTGTGACTGTAAGACTACTGGGACGTGATCAGGGATGTAAGTGAGTGAACCGTCTCCAGAATGTCAAAAGGGATGTAATTGCTCAACCAGATGAAGCCTTTAAAAGTAGCGTGTGTACGAATCTCTGACACCCTCACCTGGATGACGTTACTGTTGGAGTTTTTGGAGTCAGTGCTGACAAACACAGCGAAGAATGGTGAGGTGCGGTAGTTCGCTGACACTGTACGCAAAACCTCCTGGAAGTTGTCCTTGGCCCAGGGGCCGGTCAGGGCCCATCCTCCTGTCTGAAACGGTCAGCATTAGGCAGATATTCACAGACTGCTGCTTGCAGGAGTAGAGAGGCAGTTAACAAGGAAATTAATTCTTTCAAGAGAAATGAAAAAGATTTATGATCTCTTTAAGAGATGAACATACCTGATTGATGAGCTCCTGCAGCGGGTGAGCCCCTAATGCCTCAATCTTGGTCTCATTCATGCAGGCCTGGTAATATCGCTGGGCCTTTTCCTCGGCTTTACTCAGGCCCTTCATTGTGGTGTTTTCTGGCAACAACAAAAAAACGAAATGAAAAACAAATTCTAGGTTTCACCCAGCTCTGCAAAAGAAAGATAATACAGAAAGATAATACGTCTTTGCTTGGGGCAGAGGCAGCCGAGGATACTGAACTCTAACATAGACTTACCTAATAAACGCTTCATTACAAGCATGTTTTGCTCCCAGAGGTTGCTGAAAGAACCCCAGCGGGATTTACCCTCAGGTAGGGGGTTGCTCTTCACCCATCCCCCACAGGCAAAGTTGTAGAAGTCATGGCAGGGGTCTACAGTACGGTCCAGGGCCCCCATGACTGCGCTGGCCACACTTATACATGACTCTGTTAGGCACAAGCCGGGGTGAGCTGCAGACAGGGAGAAACGTAAAAATGAACATAGTGAACATACACATACTTCTCTTGTAAAGCCTCGCTTCTATCTTCGCTAGCATCATTTGGTCAGAAAACATTTTTGAGGACCACAGTGGATGATCCCAAAATATGTCACGGTAGGAGATCCAAACATACACGGGGTTTCAGACCATCTGGAAGGCATTATTTTTCTAAGATTTCACTGCCAAGATATACGACCCGGAGCGGAAACCTTATACATTTATAAATTTCCTAAAGTAATAAATAACTGAAGATGTAGTGGTTGAGGACATCGTCTTCAGTGGTCTACAAATGCACTACGTAATTCTCTGAATAATAGATTGACAGTAGATTAACAGGTGGTACCCTGATTTAAACTCTGTGAACCTGCCCTCCTGTCAAAACAAGTGCATGTGTTCACTCTCACATCTAATACATTTGTGCTGGAAATCTCATTGTGAAACAAAGCAGAGCCGGTGGAAAAGCAGAAGAAAATGCCGAGGGTGGGTCAGCCATACATTAAAGGAAACCCTCACATAATTTCAGCAGACAATCCCTGACAAGAAACCCAGAGGGCAGGAAAAGCACGACTGAAATACAGAACAGGAAAAACAGGCCCAGAAAAGAGAAGTGTTTCTAAAGGCTTTTAGGCAAGGGGTTAAAAGGAAAATTCCACCAGCCGATACTCTTATAGAACATCAACATTTTTAACCTTTTTATTGTACCAATTTTCCCAGCCTGCCTTGTCTACATTGCTCTACTTCTGAATTGTTCTTCCTCTTCCAGTGATCGCAAATATATTCATTAATGTGCTTATCTAATGAACATCCAATATCAGACTAACTTTACTCATGTGTTGGTGGAGAGAGCGATAGCAGTAGCGGAGAAAAGTGAGAATCGCGCCACTAATGCATAACACATCTCTTGTCACTGTGTTGCAATGATTGAGGCTTCTGTCGGCGGAGAAAGTGGTGTCTCTTCCTCTTCTACGATGGATGTCAGTGCAAAATGGTTTTAGATTGTGGGAAATCTTTCTCCTATTAAACCCATTGTAGCTGTGCCGGAAAATATCTAAACGTGACGTGACGTGGTCAAGAAAAATACACCGGCAAACAAGAAAATCAACCCAGGAATGCAGAGTACATTGCCAATAGCTGTTTTCTGTGTGAAAGTGATTTAGGGTGGATGTTTCTTTTTGGTCTCATTTTGAAGGGGGGTTAGCGAGAAAATTGCTAGAGGACATTGCTCCTTGGCTTGGGTAGCTGCCTAAATTTGACTTGCAAAAATAAATTTTTCTTATCTGAGGATAGGCTAAGAGACTGAGGAGTATTTTGTGTGTTGTGCTCTCTAGAATACTGAAGAGCTTGTTAGGAAGAAACTATTTGAGGGGCAGCCCAGGGGCTTTTGGCCACTCCGTGTTATTTTGGGAATCAGTGTGGGAGATATTTTTATACTTTTAGAGGTATAATAATAATGTTTGACCTAAAAGTCCTTTAAGCACACACTCCCTCTGCTTCTGTGAGTCTAATACATGGTAAACCTGCGTGGAGCAAGAGTCTGTTCAGCAGCAAGAGCTTCTGAACAACATTTTAAGTGTTAAGACAAGTAGGCAATTCCAAGGAATAACTGGAAATGGTTATGATAACTACAACAATGGGAATGGAAACTTTCGAGGCGGTAACTTTGGAGGTGGAGGCGATGGTGGTGGTGGCAGCAACTACAATGACTTTGGAAACTACTCCAACCAGTCTTCAAACTATGGCCCAATGAAAGCACTAATAGTTGACTGCACTGATGTATGGCAATTACCTTCACTGTCAGCCCTTGTAAGGCATAAAACAGAGACAGAGCAGTGAAGAGGTTAGCAACCTGAGGAAAATCCATTCTCCTTTTATTATTTCAAGGTCTGATTTGTTATGGGGTGGTGAATAGGAAGGAGGAAGTGGCATTTAGTTTCCCTTAGCAAATATAAGGAAACCAACACTGATGACAATTTGCCTGGATGTGATGGTTACTCCACAAGCCTTTTTCCATGATGAACAAGCTCAGAGTTATTTTTGGTCAGTTTAGCAGAAGGTTTGGCTTTGGTTTTGAAAATCTATCACATGGCACAACCTCATGGTTTTTAAGTCAGATAGATCGATAAAAACGTAAACATTAGTAACACCATCCTGATATTGAGTTGTACAAGCTATGACTCAACTGTATCAAGGCTGAAGAATATTTTTTTAACCCGTCTTCCCTCCTTCATCTACACATACAGTATATACCATTGTGTGATAAAAGTGGATCTAGTCAGTGAAAACAGTGAGCGTTCACAGCTGGATTCATGGAGGCAGCATTCAGTGTGTGTCATCATAGAGTAGTTTAGAGAGAACTTCAAACTCACTCTGTTTGTAGAAGATCCCAACTGTGATGAGAGACATGAACAAACCGACAGACAGGGCACACACTAAAAACAGCAGCCTCCTTTCTCGCTGGGTCCTCTCTGCCCAACACCTAGGGCCATAGCCATGCTGAAGAGTGACCTGCACACCACACACACACACACACACACACACACACACACATATAAACTTG
>CABFOQ010000944.1:13011-43064 GCA_900660455.1 Gephyroberyx darwinii | reverse complement strand
ACACACACACACGCTCCACTTGCTAGTCTTTCAATTACTCATTATTCCTGTGGACTGCTGCCATGGTGTTGTACCAGTTCATTCATATCACACATGCTCTTGCACACACGCACAAGATCTGGGCTCCTTCCTTAAACGTTGCTCTCTTGTTTTTATCAGTATCTTGTTGGCGTGTAAAGCCACTTTCTGACTGGTCCCATATTGATCAAGATGCAGCCGACCACACACTGCTGCTCAGTAACAAGCTTGTCTCTTGGTAAGGCAGACACGTTAGTCTGCCTTACCAAGAGACAAGCTTATTAGAGTTCCAGGAAAGATCCATGTACAATATGTATGCTTCAGAAGAACATACTCACAATCTGACAATGTGTGATAATAATAATCATAATAATGCTGCCTTCCCACAAACAACTACATATAGAAATTTAATAAGGGAGCACCAAATCACAGTGGACTACATCATATTTTGTATGTTGTTCAAAAAAAGATCAAAATGCATGCTATTAACTTTTAAAATGTTGCAAAAGAGATACAGCTGAGCTATTCTCAGTGATGTTGTGTCAAATAAGTGTTCTCTTAAGAGATGTTTCTCTTAAGGAAAACTGAAAGCTTTGAAAGATTTGTTCTTTGTTCAAAGCAGCTGACATCATGCCATTTTCAGTAAAAGCACATCCTTTCATGAGTTCTTTCATTCTCTTTTGCACTTACACACTACAATCTTTCTCCAGTCCACAACTATCACACCAGCAGGTCAATTGGTCCCAGACAGCCACTCTTTCAACTACAGATACTAATCAGTCTAAATAAACATGGGGCAGATGCACATCTGGAGGAGAGAATCATATATATAGGAGGGAAAGCGAAAAAAAAACAAGCAAAAACTCACTCAGTCTTAAAGAGAGACCACTAAAAGGTATTATTAGCCTTATAGCTGGTGGTTATTATGTGTCCAACTGTGACAGTTTTGGGCCAGCTAGTTAGAGGGTGAGATTCTATGGTAGATTGCTGTCAAGGGCCTGATGTGTAACTCTCCTTGGCAGTCTGCCTGACAGGACACCATTCATGTTGAGATCAAGGATCACCAACAAACACCACTACATATGGTAAGATAGAAGACTGTTCCTTACAGGCACAGAGAAACCGCAGAGAAACATCACATTGATTCACATCACATCGATTTCTCCACGGTCAAATGTTGTGTTGGTGAGCCTATGTGTGTATCTCCACTTCCTGTCCCTCAAGGATGACATGAAATAGACCACCAACTGTGACAGGGATGTGCTAAATAAAGTCCTGCAAAGTTTTTATATTTCCATGTATAAAGAAAAGTCAATGTAATTTCCATAACTTGTTCCACACTGGCAATTGCGTCATTTCACTCTAGAATTAATTTACCAAGACCTGCTTGGAAAGTCTGCCAAGTTTTCATTTAGAAAGGGATCTATTATAGTAGCACAGGGCAGGACACAGAGCATCCAGGAGCCTATTTGCTAGCAAGTGACAGCCTCTTTGGAATTACTCATTCATCTGTTCCCAGAAAACTACCACCACCTTTAAGAGGGGTGCTGCATACCACACGATACATCACTCTCAACAGCCGCACTTAATTATGTACTGAGGTATAACAAAGGTTTTGCTTATTGAACAAAAAATTACTGTGGTTTTTTTTAAAAAATATTCCCATGATAAGGCCAAAATGGATTAATGATCCAAACCTACTTCTTTCCAATCCAGTGCATTGGTAATTATAGTATCGCTGCTCCACAAACCATATAAACTGACATACTGTGTTGTATTTAGAAACGTGACATCTGTTCTCAGCTACACCTAGATAAAAACTAGACACATTACTAGATGGATGATAGAAATAATTCCATTTGGAAAAGGACAATATGTCATAACTATGGCAACAAGACTAAGACATTTCAAAATATTTCAACGACTTATTTTTGGAAGCTATAGCCCTACTTGTTTGAATATTACAAATTATGTCACCAATAAATTAGGTTGGAAAACATGCAACAAACCCAAAACCTGAGATACAGGTTTTCATGTTTTATTAGGCTTTTCTCAGACAAAACCAACCCTCCATGATTGAAACTAGCAACTCTTCTGTGTGCTGTTTTTATTTAACAAAATTGCATCCTTAGTGTCACAATTATCAATAGGATTTTCCACACGATACACTAGGTACATTTGCTACATGTCATACGGAGCCCCGGAGTGGCCTCGAAATAGTTTCAAATCATTTTAGAATGAGGGTTCGGATTGATGATGTCATGTCCATGCCCAGCGTGGGATTGCCAGTTGTATGTTCGGTGTCATCTTGCTTATTCATTAAGTTAGCATAACGTTAGGCAGTTTAGCTAGCTAACTAGCAGCGACCCTGTGTAAACTTTGTAAAAACACCTACACTAAAGCCTTGATTTGTGTTTTTGCTAGGAGTGTTGTGGTTTGTGTCCTGTCACATGGACGTGACATCATCATTCCGAGCCCTCAAAATTTTTACTAAAATTATTTAAAACTAATTCATGGCCACGGAATAAGTATTTCAAGGCCACAAATTACTATTTCGAGGCCACAAATTACTATTTCGCCACGGAGAAAAAAAAATCCTCTATGTCACCTCCGGGGCTCCATAGAACCAAGGTCATGGCTTTGCAGATCTCTACACACCAAAGTGTATCCAATGATAAATAGAAGTTGGCCGACTCTAGAAATGATTGCCTCATAATAGAATTTGACATTTTTAGAGAGATCACGATGACATCATGAGTCTGGAGAGAACTATTTATTCTGTTAGAATTGTGGTATAAAAGCATCATCAGAGCACAACGTTATACACAATAAATATATTTCTAAACACATTCTGGAGACACCTTGTCATCACTGCAGATGTACATGGCATTCTAATACCAAGCAAGAAAGATGTAACAAAGAAAACAAAGTGTGGAATTTATTTAACCTTTTTCATCGAGGTAAAGTTGACACAGCGTGCATGCTCTTTTCCAGCAATGTTTTCACACCTGCTGAACTGGAGCAGTTGGCCATTAAGTGCTTTGCTCAAGGGCACGTTGGTGGTAGTTGGAGTTTCGTATTTACTTTCAAACAGGAGTGACATGCACACCTCCCTTTGATAGTGCTTTGCAGGTGCAGGAGTGTAGTATCTTACACAGAATCATGTAAAAGGACCAGGCCGCACACTGCTCCCAATGCCCCACATATTTATTCAACCCATATTTAGGCAAGGCAAGTTTATTTATAAAGCATATTTCATACACAAGGTCATATCATTTAATACTGTAGGATTATGTGATGTAATTTGCAATCTCTTGTATCTGAACAACTTTCTATGCCAGGAGGGTATGCCACTGATTGTCTATAACTGGACACCTGTCTCTTCCTATGGCAGATCTCTGATGAAGCACTAGGGTCGAAACATTGTAAAATAGTTGAATAAATATGGAAGAGCGTTGGAAGCAGTGTGCGGCATTCTCCTTTTTCATGATTTCTCATTCACTTTAACCAACCCACTCCAATTTTCCCAACCGGTCTGGGGATTCAAACCAGCGACCTTCTGCTTCTCTAACCTCAAAACTACTGCCGACCGATTCTGTAACACCACGGAAGACCACCTCTGAATGAAAATAAGGAGCTGGCCTATCATTTCTAATATAAATATACCAACAAACGATGATTCTGACTTATTTACACCTTAGACATCAAGATGTGAAGAAGTGGGAGGCAAGGTGTTTTTGAGGCCTTACCTCTGAATTTCTTGGGTGGGTTGTTGAGGTCGCCTGTGTCTGGTTGTACTACACATCGGTCATCCACAAGCCTGGGGACAGAGCCATCATAACTGTCAGTCAATGATTCAAGACACACACTGACTGAACATCAAACTTAACTAGGCCTTTCAAAAGTTCCCATTTTTTAACACACACACTTTTTGATCACAGTGAAGTGAAGCACATGCATGTACACCAGAAATGCACACTCCATTTGAGTGAAGCTCTAAAGTACATTGCATTGGGAACACACATGATGTTGGAAGGGACAGGGCATCTTCTGTTAACATTGGCCACAATATTCAGTACTCAAAAACAGTACTGAGCATCTCTCCAAGAGCATCATGATCCCAAAGTGGCCGGTTAGCAAACAGTCTAAAACAGTCCAAACCACCTCTACCTGTTGGAAGAGTGCTAACCACCATAGTGCCAGGCTGCTCAGATCCAACTTTCTGAAGCTAAAAATAAACCGAGCAAGAAGAGATTTCCTCTGCATTCCTACCTGGAATGAGTATATCATCATCATTGTGAAAGAAAATATTTGGTATAGGAGGAGGTGTCAAAATGAATGACATCAAAGGGTTACACAAATGTTAGAATAGACATTTTGTCAGTGAAACTCGCTAGCTTCATCAACACTGGATCCATTTCTCAAAATGACAAACAGTGAGCATAATAAACCATGACTAGCTAGACTCAATTATCCCTCTACATAATAGGAGAGTACTATCAGATAGTAGATCTACACAAATACACCTCAGTAGGAGTCTCTGTTCAGTCCAGTCAGCTGTTTCTTTTTATAGCTAATGCAGTATACATTGCACATTGCCCTGTGATGCTGTTTTAAGGAAGAATGCTCGCACTGTGAGTTTTACAACGATCTGTCTCGGCCTACTTTCGCACTGTGAGGATCTCCTCCAAAGGAACGAATGGCCTTAGCCCCGATCACATTGATCACAAGCTGGTTTATTCTCCGTGAGGAACAGGTGCAAGGGTCCTCTGTGATCAAAGTCAAGAAGGATGAAGCAGCAAACTATCAGGTTGTCAGATACAGCCTCAAGACGGTAAAGATCTCGGGTGCTGTCTTTTCTGAACCAGCAGTCCAGGTCCAGGTGGCTACTTATACAGCTGCTGTCTCTCAGGGGTCACGAACACAGACGGCAAAATGAACACTTCTGTACAATAACGCTATTTATAGCTAGATCCTCTTAGCTCATCTCTTAACAGTGAGCCCTCCGAGTAGCAATTGGGGAGGCGGGGGGTGATTACTAGGCATAACAGCCTCAGACAAACAACTTGACAAATGAGCTCTGTCACGGTGGCAATCTTCAAAGCCGTGCACATTTGTTGCCATGGTGGGTGACGCAAGGAGGCAATGGCAAGGGGAGGGCTTGGCATGGCCTCTGGTGAGTGACAGCTAGTGACGCGGCAAGATTAAGAGAAAAAGATTGCAGCACTAAAAAAGGAGAGAGGGAGGAGAGGGCAACACAGATGCTGTGCTTGTTTCCACAGTGGGAGGAGAAAAACAAACACCCCAGAGCGGAAAATAGAAAGGAAGCAGGCGAGAGGCACGGACTTTTCTGACGCAAGAGTAAAAAAATCTGGGAAAAGAGTCCTATCTTACCAGATGTGCTGTGAGGTGGATAAGTAAATTCACAGCAAAACCTAATCAATGATACCTCTCTCTAAAAAAAAAAAAAAAAAAAATTCTCACACACGACAACACACACTTTAATAAATGGGAGTGAGCACTTAAAAGGAAGCGATGGGGTCATTACGACAGTCAAAGTACCAGTCACTGTATAATGTAACAGCCCGGACACGCAAATGAAGCAAATAAAAGAGGAGAGACAACTATTGTAGGGTCTGCCACCTCTCAAATAAAACCGAGTACTACCTACCACCTTTTCTCCTATGTCCCTCTCAAGTAGAACAATTTTCTTTTCTAAAACTGCAAGTGTACTCTGCTACCAAACCCTTACAACTTCTCCAAGTGTGTTGGAAAGGAAACTACTACTTTTATGACAAGGACGTTATTCTGCAGCCTGGTTTCTTTGGCTTCACTGAAATCAGTACTGAACTGTGAATTAACAACGGCTTATTTTTCATCAAAGTATGTGGAGGATCAAACAGTAAATGCTTGTGCGAACACTTTTGGATAAAAGAGTCAATCAGACAATCAGTGAGACAAAGGTGTTACATCCATCCGTTATTGTAGCCTATCACCTCAGCAGCAGTTTCAGCCACATACAGGCTACTGTAGGTGTTGAGGCTTTCCATAATACAGTTGTGTACCGTTGTCTGTACCTCCATCTGTCCAGCAAGCTCTCTGTGAAAACAGTGACACAAGGGCGTGGGGGGAAGCGGAGGTGGTGGTGGGATCATGACAACCGACATAGAAACAGGCAGACTTACCCTAAAGTGCTGATAAATCCATTGGTGGAGCCCTCTGCATACAGGGAACAAATGTCCCCTATATGGAGGAAACTGGACATCTTGTCTGACATGGCTCCTCAACCTTGACTGCACCTGCAAATGATTGACACCGCATGTCTGTAAAGCATTGCTAAATATAACTGAGGCTAACCAAATCACAAAAATACTGAACCCTTCAGAATGTCTCACGAAACAAACAAACAACACGAACATCCTGAGACCCCGCTGAAAAACATCCTAACTAATCAGTTTGCAATCAAAGGACGCAGCATGGGAATACATGACAAGACCAACAGGAGACTGAGTGGATCTTGTTTGTTTTTTTCCACCATACTGTATATGCATTCATACACTTTTTACACTTTCTAACATTACTTGACCTGGTAGGATGTTCCTCTTTTTTCATAATCCTGAACTGTATCTGTAAGGTAAGTTGGGTTACATGTTTGCGTGAAATGTGCTGTATAAATACAAATTTGATTTGATGTGGATCTGACATGAGATGTGTTGGATGTAATAGATAGCCCATACCTTGCCACACTAACTGATTTCAGTGTGGACAACTCAGTTCAAGGGAACAAGGTCGCCGTTTGTGCCAATAGTTGATTTTAGTTGAAATTTGAATGTAGACTGTAGATAGTACATCGCTATCAGATAAAGAGCTTTAACCAAACTTTAACCGCAAAGAGCAACAGTACTGGGATCATCCAAGGAAACAGCACTACTGACACGGACCTTGCTAATGCGGGAGCTCGTGGCCGGTTGGGTCCGAGCCCAGACTCAATTTCTTCTAGCCTATCCTCAGAGCACCTACTGTAGGATCACGAGTAACCTTGGTGTAGGATTAATCTAAACTTCATTTATTTTAGACATAAATAACTCTGGTGTTGCATAGGCCAGCCATTACCCCCTTATTATGGCATCCTGTTATTGTATAGAGTGTGACCTACTCATGTCAAAGCAAAGGTAACTGTAAACTGCATATAAAAGACAAAATACCACAAATGAATAAACTTCTTAACTTGATTAGAAAGCGCTGTGTAAGACACCTACATGGGCAAGTAAGATTTGAAATAAAACAACCAATCAAAAAACAATCACAAAAAAATACTCAAACAAATACAGCTTCTCATCTCACTGTAGACGAGCAAAAAACAACACATTTAAAATGAGGTCACTCTCTCTATGAGTATTAACATACATAAACGGAAACTTAAGTCTGTCAATTCACTGAATGCAATGGAAAAGACTTCAAACTGAGAGATATAACCTTGTGTAAATGAAGCCTACACTATACAAAGTGATTACATGGCTGTAGACAGGCATGTGGTAGAGGATAAACCCTCCTAAACTCAGATAACCGATATTTTACCCCAAAATATGACATAACTTCATAATATGCAGCATAGTAAGTGGCATCACACTGATGTAAGTCATATGAAGAGACGGTCTTAAGGGGGAAAAAACATTCTGATTTTCCTTTGGTGGTTGGTTTGCCTTATGGTGATCACCGAAAGAAGGTCACAGTTTACGTTTGGAATTACCACCTACATCACTGAACGCAACCCTGTCACTGTGAACGTGTTGTGACACACTGAAACTATGAGTCCTGAGATGACAAGTGTTAGACATTTCTAGAAAATAGCAGGTCGCTGTTCAGGACCGCATGAAACTGACGCAGGTCTCTTTTTTCATATTCTGAGATGCAGCAAAACAACCAGCAACAATCGGCGCGTGGGCTACTTCCTTGGCAGGCATGATGCTGCTCAATGACAAACGGAAAATACCCTAGCTGGGAAAAGTAGAAAGCGAAATAGGGATTTTACCTGGCAAAAAAAGGGGAAAAAATGCAGTAAAAAGAGAGAGAGAGAAACGCGAGAGCAAGTGGGTCAGCAAAGGTTAATTTCCACAGCGCTATCCTCGGTTAAGTCCATGGTAGTGAGGCTCCAGGTGAGGGCAGGCTGAGCGGTGTTATCTCTGACAGCTGAGTGTGTCCTCGGCTACGACCCGCTTCTTACATCCTCCACATGCTCACTGAGGGAACGCCCCTTTATTTTAGTATTTATACTGCAGCGATGCTCTCTGGGAAATGTAGTTCTTGTTTCACAGCTCACGAATGGAATAGAATAGAATAGAATAGAATAGAATAGAATAGAATAGATATTGTAGGGTAATTTCCTATTGAACTGTTGCCACGTGAAAACCTTAGGTAACCTCTATGGGTATCGGAATGTCTTCGACCTTAGGAGACATAGGAGAAAAGGTAGTTGTCTCTCCTCTTTTTTATTTGCTTTTTTATTTCCTTCGACCTTTGCTTCTTTTTTATTTGCTTCCTAATAATCTGTGACATTTTTGTATAATCGAATGTTCATTTTGCTTCTCTCTATTGCTGACTGATATCACACAACAATCATTTAACCTAGAGCCAGTTTATGAAAGCTTTTTAACATTTGCTGTTCTAAGCACCCGGTGTCAGGTAGGTCTTTCCTGGGAAAAATCCTCTGCAGCACAGGGAGTGGTGCGTTTTTTGCATTGGTGGCCTTATGGTCTGTTTGTTTGGTTAACTGGAGGCTGTATGAGAGAACTCTATTGGATCCATGTGCTTGTCCAGTCATACACAGAAATAACTCTCCTTGATCAAATCTGGTCTACATTATTTCATGTATATAATGACTCCAGTGTCAAAACCAGAAGCACTCACAGTGCCTTAGAAAAGGAGCTCATGTTGTGCGTGTCAAAGTGTGAAAGGATGTTGTTTGTGCAGGCTCCTGTCAGAGACACTGCGATTGGATTGGTCGGGTCCCTGGGTTCATCCTGGGGAGACACCTTCAAAGCCTGGAAACTACAGCCTGTTCAATTAACTCCATGCTTTCCTTCACATAGTAAACATAATCACTCCTGTTTACTGACTCCACTGACAGAGACAAAGACTGTTGACTTGACTTGATTGGAGGGTCTGTGCATCATTCTAAGAATTCAGCAAGGATTTGGTTGTGCTTGCTAGAAAGCATTTTGTGTTTTTTTATGCCTATGGAGCAACAGGGATCACAAAAATCTGGCAAAAGTTCTGAAAAGCTCAGTCCCACAAGTTTGACTGGTCTAGTTTATTTGCAGTTACCCCATTAAAATCGTATCTAGCCATTTTTTCAGCTACTGTAATTGGAACAGGGCTGTAGTCAAGACCACCCTAATCGAATGCAAGTCTAGTCAAAGACCAGGTACAGTAAAGTTTGAGTCAAGACCAAGTCCAAAGGGGGGTCGAGACCAAGTCCAGGCCGAGGCCAGCACAAATCGAGTCCTATTCGAGACCAAGGCCTGAAGTGGAACAGACCCCTCTTCGTACTGAAATATTAAAAAGCATCATGCAATATTGAAGTCACTCAAACAACTGGAGATTCAGGTGAGTAGAATAAAGAGTAGTAACACAATTCAGTAAGGGGATTACTAAACAAACAATGAAGACGTTTACTTTGGATTTCATTCTGAAATCATGTGGCCCACACAAATGATTCTTATCAATGTTCGTTATTGTGGGCAAACATGAGCGTGGCTGTTAAATCCTAATCACAACATAAATGAGAGAGAGAGAGAGATCTAGCTCTTTCATCCCTAACATGGTCTCCTGTTTATTAACTGTTAATTTGGCCACTGAGCTACAGGTTTTAAAGGGATAATTAGAGTGGAATATGTGGGGTCCATTACCACTTGAGTGCCTTCCCTTCCCTTTCTACATTCCACGTCTAATCTAAGCTTTCTCCTAGTGCAGTGTGGCCTTTGAGATGTAAATAGCTGCAGATTGCTTCGTTTTGCAAATTGCAGCCGACGCTTTGAAGTGAAACAAGAAATGTTTGCGGTGCTGTAGTGTCTCTTTGTGCCGTGATTCATGTCTTAATGTTGTGCACTACCACTAAATTCAGCGAGAGTGTCATAAAATCCAGCACTGCTAAGAGAAACACTTGTTACCCATGTCACTCCCCTCTGATAGGTTACACAATCCACTCAAGATGAAAGATAAGTGCTTCATGTCTGATATATATCAACATGAAATACTGTCTTCAAGGGAATATGCCATTCTGTGTATGTTCAATTCCAGACCACAAATATGTATCGGAGGGCCTAACCTTTATTTGCAGAAATTTGACGTAATAAATACAGATCATTGTGAGTTCCCAGTTGTCATGGATACAGTGTAGAGGACTGGCTCCCATTCTACTACAGCACAAGAATGGGTTTTATATAAAACTGTACACAGCCACTGCCATTTTTGTGAATGACAGGAGTTCTGATGTCAGTGAAGGTTTTATTACTATCAAGTGTACCGTATTGATTTATCAGCTCATCAATCTAGAGTGATCATTAAGTGTGAGAGTGTCTCTGTACTGCTCCAGCTGTACGAGATCTTTCGTACTCTAGCTTGTGGTACGCAGTGTTTCCTTTATCCAGATACTTTGATAATTATTTCTATCATATCCTGTCTGAATGTGAAGTGTTCGTCTGTTGCATCTGCTGCCAGGTTTTTTCCCCTACGGTGCATAACTGCAGCAAAGCAACTACTGTGATTCACATTAGAGACGGGGTGGTGGTGGAGATAGATTGCTTTCCTGCAAAAGGGTCATGAGCAGCAGCACATCTTTGGTGGGAGGAAGATATGATCCGTCTTTATGGTTAGTTTGACTCTCAGCTGACTGTGATTTGACCTCTGAAACTTTGAGACACAGGCCTGTTCTTCCAATAGGATTAACAAGTAACGCAAGCATTGACGAACACAGCATCTGCATGCTTGGAATGTACAACAGACACTGAGTGACAAAGTGGCAACCATCTGTGTGGGTGTGCAGTTGGTGAGATGCATCATAGTGTGTGTGTGTGTGTGTGTCTGTCTGTCTGCCTGTCTGTCTGTCTGTCTGTCTGTGTGTTAGTGTGTGTGTGCACACTCACGTTCAGATTCAGGCCCTCCCATGCCAATGACGTGTGGGCACAATGCTTGACAGTTTTCTGTCTGTGTGGGCCATGCCTTGAATCTAATCTTGACATTCATCAGAAATATGAGCGCAGGGCTAAATTTTATAGCAAATGCAGCAACAAAGAGTCTCTTATATTTTCTGCTCTAATCATACTCCGCTTGCCTCCGTTAAACTCTGAGGAGCTCTGAGAGCGGTAAGAGCGAATTGAGGCTTTGTGAAATTCACTGTGTGATTTGTTTGATTGGAGGCAGAGCTATATTACGATGTGAACAAGAGTAGTATAAAACATTTGAAACTATAGTATAAAACATTTGACTTTTGAGCATAGCAGCTTCCAGTGTAGTGACTGTAGTGACTAGAAGGTATACAAACAACAGACAACAGTCTCTTTGTCTGTGTCTGCCATCATGTCGTAAGCAGACTGTAATGACATCATCTCCCTGTGGAGCATCAGTTGTACATTTACCATGCACTGATCTACTCAGATCTCACACAGGGAGACTTGAGAAGATCTCAGACATGGGCAGGTGGGCTTACCACAGCTATGCCCCTCCCTGGAAACCTGTCGTGAAACCAGGCTGCTGAAAGAAGCTTCCTCTTCCTCTTTTGCACTTCTCTGCAGAGCAGACTCAACCAATGCGCATGAGGTGGGATAGGAGAGCACACAGCTGAACCACCACGCATGAGATGAGTATATTGGGTATGCTGACACCTTTCTGGTGATCCTCACACAGTTATCACCAGTTTGGTTGGCAGCTTTTTCTTATTGTCACTTGCTGATCCTCCCCTAAATGTCAAAGTCTGAAGTGAAGTCTCATCTTTAGTCCAGCCTGCACGATAACAGGTATTGGTTCTGCGCCCTACAAGGTAGAGTTCTACCTCACTAAAAATAAAACACAATTACGCTGGTATAATGGCCTCCGTATCCCCAGTGGAAATAGACTTATTAGACCAGCTGCAGAGATATCCTAATTAGGCCTTGTGCTTTTGTGGTATTAGTTGTACTATTGTTACCAATGTGGGAAAATAACATGTTAGACACTCTGTCCTTTACCTCACAGCTATCACATTTACTTGGACCGTGTATGAATTGCCATTATTGATGATGAAGATGATGATGATCATAGCATTTTGTGTGCATGTAAGGGTGGTGGGTGGGAGATTCAGATATTACGGCTTGAGATAGTCATGAACTGTCACAATATGAGCCCCTACAACAGGTTTTGTGAAGACAATAGCAGTGATTAAATTGCCAACTTCATTCATTTAGACCCCTCTTTATAAACGCTGTGTGCAGGCTGGAGGATCACTTCATCATCCCCTTGGTTACTGCATAATCAAAGTGACAGACCATGCAGATATTCCAGAGGAAATCATCTGCCAGGTGCTTGATTAGTGGAAACGGATACGGTCGAGTTTTGTGCACTGGTGCTTCTCAAATATGGAGAAAACACGCTAATGCTGCTATAAGCAAGGATAACATCCCAGGGGGCATCAATGGTCATGAAGTCACCTATTTAACCTGTAGAACATGTTCTGTAATCTGCTTTAGCTGCAGGTAATCCCTTAGTCTCAGTCAGGTGGGTGGACACCTAGCCTCACTTTTACCACGTACTGTACCTGCCACCTTGAGTCAGTCTTTGTACCGAAGCAGTCAGTTGATGATAATACAGAATCATTCACATTGTATCTACCTTTAATCAGTAAGTAACACACACAAGTATGTGAGGTTGCACAGAAACACTTGGGGATCTGCTATTTGTCTGGGGGATTTTGCACAATAATTGTACCTTACAAACAATCATCATTGCCATAACTGTGTCAGCTCGACATGTAGGTGTCCTCTACAATCCTAATGCTACAGTCAACTATGCCATAGTCAACATCCACCACCAAGCATGTTGACTCAGGAGGTCACTTAAGGTAACTTTGTGTCATTATACAAGATATTGACTGCTGCTGGTTAATAATAGCAGTAAATACCCCTAGGGATTTGTATAGCTATCTTATGATCAAATCCATCCTCATCAGATCTTTTTAAAAAACACAGATCACCCGTAGTTTCATTCTGAGAACCTTCCCAAAGACAAGTCAAACACCTTCTCAAACATACTGAAGACATACTTAACAGATCTACACACCAAAACAACTGCTAGAACTATTACCATTTGAATGTGAATGGATTGTGGGCTGAGAGTAGTGTAGGTATGGTGTATGGTGTAGACGAGCATGGGTCTGATCTGTGCTGTGCAGCTGTGGGGTGCTGGGTGTGGTTCTGGGATGTCAAGACTTCCTGTTGAGACCCTGGAGGTGTTATGAGGCCCAAACCATCTGTGATGGGAGGTGCCCACTTCAAAACCCCAATGACACGCTTACTGGCACCCACCTCCTTTCCTCTAACATGCAAGCTTTCTACATAGGCACTCTAAATAGCACAAGTAACATCAGATCATGTGCATTGGTGAAGGAAGAATCACGCAGATGGTTCTTTAATTTCTTTTGGAAAAAACGGTCCATATAACACCTCATTTCATCGTTCTTACCTCCATAAGATGGATGAACAACTCACTTCGTAACAAGCCATGCTGTTCAATCCTTTACATTTATTCTATATATTACACCAATGCATATATACCCAAAATAGGAACAGGCAATTGAAACACCATATGGTTGTTAAAAAGATTCAGCTGGTTTGAAACAGTCAATATATTCTCATTGGGTCTTTTATTTAAGCATTAAGTTGAGGCAGTGATTTTAGACCACCGGAGGCATTATTAGACATGACATGTTTTAGATTTGAGCTTTGAGGGGTCTATTGTTTTCATAAACAGCAGTGACTCACCTCTGTAAGGAATTCATAATAATTTGATAATAATATATAAATGTTGTTCTTCTGCCAGGCAGTAGAGTTCTTGAACAGGAGCTACGTGGTAGAGAAGTGGCACATAAGTACTGGTATGAGTGGTGAGTTTCATTTAGAGCATTACTGTTATGCGGTCACAGGCGTGTTTGTCAACAGCTTCAAGCGTGTCTCAGTCAATCAGAGCTGATGACTGGAACTTGAAATCCGTTGTGTAAAGCACCAGAAAGGTTTCATGAAGAACCACTGGAGCATTTTTCTAAAAGGGCTCATTTATAGCACCACTCTGCGATTGTTCAAACCACAAGAACCCCTTTCTGGTGCAAAATAGGATCTGTTTTTGTTAAGAGCGTAGTCACTATTTCCAGGGCTTCGTCACTTCAAAATCTCTCTTCAATGCATTTAAGATTCTTAAAATTAGTATTGGGATTAATTTGAACCTGTAGAAATAGGCTATAACTGGTACCGATATAGTTCTTTCCTCGTCAGCAAACATCACAACAAAGTTAAGAGTTGAGGGCCTCTTTTCAAATTAGGTTTTTAGATGCCTTTGCCAGCTGTGGCCCAGCAGATAGCTGCTCTTTCATCTCTGTGGTGACTTTTTTGATTTGGCCACAGGATTCATGGCAAGGACATCTGTTGCCTCATTAGAGAGGTGCTCCATTTTTGAACAAATGGACTGCCAGTCCTGATTTCTTCACTAGTCACTCAACCCAAAATAGTGTCTATTCCCTTTATTGGTGTGATGCATGACTCTCATAAATAGATGGCATATCTTTGTATCTTGTTATCCCTTAAAGGTGCACGGGGGATTTTAAGTACACCTATCAGCCTAAATCACAAAGTGGCTGCCACAGAATGGTGTCTCCTTCCCTCTATTTGAGAAGCTGTAGATTCGTCCTATTTGCCCAAATTAAATGTTGGTGTCGGTATGGACACATCTCTGCAGGAAGTGCCGAATTAAAACAACCTATCTCTTAACTGCTCCATCCAGAGAAAGCTGGACTGATCTTTTGGGTATTGAAATTCAAACATTTACCTCTCGCTGCCATTTGCTCATGCAAGTATAGCTCTAATACCATAAAAATCCATTTATGTTTCTGGAGAATTCTCTAGATGCTCTAAGTGAAATAATCTACTCAGCCGTCCTTGAGCATTCCTCGGTTCCCACAAAACAAAATCACGTTTCTGCCAACCCATTGTGTACGCGTGCATTGTAAGGCATCCTTGACATGTGTATTTTGTTTTGCTGTGTCCACTGTGACCGTACTCATGAAGGGGAAGTTCACCTCATGAGATTAACTACTGGTTGCTAGGTGACCATGCTGGAAAAGAGCCGTTCATTTCCAGCTCGGCTCATGAACAGTCCGAGTGGAGAACAGCCTGCTTGCACCTCCGAACAACTGCTGTCCAATCACCTACTGTACACATACCCAGTTGCCATAGGGATTTGAGGGACAGCTGACTCAAACATGACATGAGTCGCATATTAAAAATGTTTCTTGTCATAGCCGTGAAGTTTCGTTGAAGGACCGGGGAATCTGCTTCTTCATGAAGCCACAACAAAGGCAAGACTTTGACTAATTCAAAGAACCACAGGTTGATTGTTTGAGAGGCCGAGAGTGGTAGAGATAAAATAATAGATCATCTTGCAATATAAACCCACATGATTATGGTGATGGGGGATGGATAAATCTTCATGCATATATATAAATGTAAGCTGTGCATACGTATCATATGTTAACAGTCTTTTTCCATACTTTTCTATCCTGCTGGCACACAGCTGAGCTCTAGTAAACTGTATGGTTTATAACATAACCTTGGCTACCTAAGGACTGTTCTTTCTCTCAAACTGATAATGTATCTTTCGACTTTCCCTGCAGACTACAATTAAGGCTTTTTCTGTACATGTTGTACTCTACTACTAGAGTATATGCTATTTGTTAAAGGTATAGGTTGCATACGTTTTTGGACCTTAACAATGGAAACATTAGACATTCACATTACACTTCAGTTTTATTGAGTTAGAGTTTCAAACATCTGGATGCAGGATCAGGGACATTTCAAAGAGCAGACCACTCTTGAACTGAAAAAGAAATCCTAGGTAACCCTCACAGAGGAGAAAATATAGGTCGATATACCAAGTCCTGTGCTGTTCACCTCACCAATCAACTTGATGGTGGTCTCTGATAGGCAGAGGGCTTCCAGCTCCCCACCGTTTAGTCTCTCTCAGCCCCAACGTGACTGGAGCACTGGTCCCATTTCTGGATGGAACATGGTCTCCCTTCTAATTAACCCAGATGTGGATATTAATAAGATGAAAGCAGGTCTAGACTGGAAATGGGGCAGATTGAAAGGAGAGGGTCCTGATTTCAGAATGGTCACACTAAAGTGGGACACCTTCGCCCCTCCTTTGACAGGGGAATAAAACCTGTTACTATATAAAAAAATACCCTCTGGCTCTTTTTAATTGCTCGCACCTCTCTTGAGGTTCGAGTGCGATGAGAAGCTGAGAATACCTTCAAGGGGAGACTGTAGGAATACAGGATGAATTGTCAAGTTGACAGTGAGATATGACTGCTATTACTTCAATTGTGAATAAGGAGGGGCTGAGACAGCGTCTCTTTGTACAAAACTTGTGCAACTCTAAGGTCAAACAGATCTGTAGCCTGCAGAGCTATTAGACCTAAGAAACCTATTAAACCGTCAATCCAGTGTGGCGTATGATGCTCCTGCTTCATCCAGATTATTGTTCTGCATGAGAAATGGGGCTTATACGGGCTAAGACAAGATGACACTTACAAGATTGCAAATCTGGTGGGACGTGCCCTATATAGCTTTCCCTGATAGATGAAATAGGGAGTAACACTTAAAGAAGAGACTTTCTGCAAGGCTACTCTCATACAAAAGTAAAAGTTGTTTTCCCTGTCTGAAGATTTAGTTTTTCTGTGCCATCAGAAAGTGGGTGACAGCAGTAGCTCGTCGACACATCAGCTGAGGCCTAGGGGAAATTAGCTGGCCAAACAGGAAACACTGACAGGCACAGACATGACTCAATCAGCAGACTGTGTTCATGGTGCCAGCGATGTGTTGCATTGTCTTGATGGTAGCATTAGCAAAGAACTTACAGGAACTGAAAATACAACGGAGATGAGGTACCTTAATAGAGGGCGTTTTGTTTTCAAAACAAAATTAACCAGCAAAAACTGCAGGTGAAGCAACAATCCTCTCTCGGAAATTCAGAAACCAATCAATCTCTTGACAAACACTTGCAGATAAAAACAAATATGATGCAAATATGATCAGAAGTTGAGAATAGATACGTCTAGGGGAAGGAACTGAGCACAGTTCTGGGCACCACAGTGGCATGCTTTCCTCCGGAGTGCATCTGTCCTACTGGCCTGGATGGCAGCATCACTCTGTGTGGACAGCGCTACAGGAGGTTGGTTACGGTAGCCTCCTGTGTAGTCAAACGTCAGCTCCTCCTGGGCATCGATGTCCCGGCCAGCAAACAGTGCCAGTCTGGGCACCGTAGAATGCACGCGGACCGGCACCATGAACAGGTTGGGCAGGCAGGAGTGGTTGAGAAAGCGGCCCACGTTCCCCACCGTGGCCGGGTCTACAAAGGTGTCGGTGACGTGGCCCTGACCTGCATGCTCCCTCACAGCGATGATGTAATTGTTTTCCTCAGGTCCGTGGGCAAGCTGTCTGCGTCTGGCCACCTCAGAGCCGATCACTTCCCCTGCGTACTCGCACACAAAAGTCCCACGGGTGAGGGGTTGTAGCGTCCTCACACCCCAGCCCCGCTCTTTGGTGCGGCAAACCTCCAACCTGAGTGTTAGGCCTCTCTGGACCACCCGGTTAGAGCAGGCTTCACTGCAGGCGCAAAGGGCATTGCATTCAAACACAGGCCTGCAGTAACCAGCATCCGTTCTACTCAGGTCCAGCAGTGTGCCGGTGCTGTCGTATGCCTGCCCATACGTCTGCAGGCAGGAGCAGCTCTCAGTCAGACAGGAGTGGGAAAGGCAGGAGCATCCAGGAAGGGTAACTTCACTGGGGTTGATGGCACATCCTGGTCCCTGAACATTATCTGGTGAATACTGAAAAATAACATCAGGATATCAGATTAATAGCAATCAAAGCCCTGCTTATTGTTTCTGAGCCCAAATCCTACAAATTGCTGCTGCCAAGTTAAAAGTCCAAAATGTACACTTTACAGGAACTGAGAAAAACAGCCTAGTTTTGAGATTGGACATTGGATTTGAGACAAGCGTGCATTTTTGAGTTTATCCAATTGGTTTTGAGGGTTTCACATCCTATAGAGGATCATGTGATGCTTCGGTTGACGTTAAAATAAGAAAATCATCAAAATTGGAGTTACAAGGTTTTCACCCGATAGTGACAATATAATAGTAACACATTAGACCAAACATTTGTGAATTTCTGCAAGTTAGCCCATAATACCCCAAATGTTCTGCCAATATGCAAAACTTTATATAAAAGTATAAAAATCAGTATTCAAGCAGAGATCTGAGCAGCCTGCTTGATACCCATCAACACTACAGTTGAAGCTACATAATAACTACCCACAACTAGGCTATAGCCTACTCATCCTCACAATATCCAGAACTGGCTGCATCATTACAGAGTCAAGAGGGTCTTCTAGAGAACCAAGGAGTGTAAAGTAGGTCAGCTCCTTTGGTTCACAAGAGCAAGTTATTTTTTGATTCCCTATACCGCAGTTAGCGGATGTGGTGGTGGCCTGTGATGGTTTGCTGCCATCGGGTGGTATAACGCTGCAGTCCATTTAACAGAGTTGACCACCATAGGTCATCATCATGGTTCCTGGCACAGCCTATCCCAGAGCCTAGAGTTGTCTGGTCAACAAGTCTTTCTTTGTGTATTCGTGGCGTCTCTATACACAGGGTGCAAGTTTAAGTTTCATCAACTTAAATGTAAGTCTTAATGCCAGTTCCCATAAATATATAAGTCCAATTTCACATTTGAAAAAACAAATGTATGGTGTATGAAAAAAATGGAAATGTATGGTAGACCTATCAGAATATGGTCTGCAAGACTGGATTCATTTCTCAATGGCAGAACAGCACACCAAAAAAAAAAACTTTTAAGACCACTAAAACTGAAGTTAAGACTTCAAATGCTAACAGTATTCAAGACAATTTAAGGCCTTGCGTTTAGATAGGCTTTCTCAGGACCTACAGGCACCCCATATACAGTATATACTGTATATGGCATCTTGCATAGCTCAATGGCTATGAATATATGCTGTTAAAGGGAATTTTGGGTTAACACCCCCACACACCAATTGTATTTCCAGGTTCCTCCTCAAATACATATTTTATTTTCACTTTGGTTATTTGTATTTTTAAAAAAAACATACATGTCTGTCAATAGGGCTTTTATTTTGAAAGACGGTTCACATCCACATCATGAGGTGGCTTTGGCAAGGTAAATGTCTGCAGTAAAACACTGCACAGTGATGAATACAAAAGATGAGTTTCAGAGACTGGGTTTACGTGTGTGGAAGACTTGGGTTGTCCTGATACGTTCCGTTCTCGCTAGTATGGGGAGAATCTCACTCCCACCGAAGTCCAGTCAGAAATCTGTCAATTTGATGTTTTGCCTTGCTAATGGGCAAATGTTCGTTCATCATAAAATAAGACTAAAGATCTTTGCTGAATTGCAAGGAGCCACTCTTCCATTCAGCATACGTTAAATACATCAAGCAGCACAGTTTCGATAAGACTTCCACTTTTAGAACTGGTACTCCTGTTTTTTCCACAATCGCCCTCAATCAAAATAACGTTGGTGGGCGGTAGCAAACAGTGCGAACCAATTCTAAAAGTGGAAGTTTTATTGGAATCAGATGTTGTTTGGTAGATTACATGTATGCCGAATTTACCTGAAGACCATAATGGATAATTACATGTCTTACAATATATTCTACCAGGTATGTTTATTTTCCTATAAGCAAGGCAACATTAAACTGCCACATTCTGGCGTGACACTCTCCATAGAGGAGGCTAGCAATACGTTAGTTATCTTTAAGTTACTCAAGTTACCTGAAATGCAGGGCATTCAACTTTGCTGACACCGCCCTCTATTAAAACAGGGACATTCTCGAGATCGTTGCTCAAATCCAGACCATAGCTGTTTACAAAACTCATGATACATCTGCTCGTTTTCCATGAAGCACAGCAGCAGACAAACCAGAGAGTAGAAGGTGGAACTTCCGGTGTAATTTATACTTTATCGCCCTCTAGCGATGTTGTTGATTCATGACACCATCGTACAACCCATACTGAAGGGACAGTTCAGATCCTGGGATTTAAGAGGAATAAAATTGTCACACTACTATATGTGAAAACATATAAGATGGTCTTCCATTCTTCTTTCTTTCTTTCTTTCTTTCTTTCTTTCTTTCAATGCAGGGTGTTCTATTTTAGCTTTTAAAATACTCAATACACACTCTATGCCATAGAACCATAAACCAAATAGAGTATTTTGACATTGTGTGGATGAATATCAGCAATTTCCAGTATTGTGGTTTAATTCAGTATACTGCAATAATGCAGTATGGCCAGCAGGTGGCAAGCCTAGATAGGGGAATAGTTCTTCTGACTCCACAAGCTAAAGATCTGAAATCAATCCTTGCACTGTGAGAAAGAATAAGAGGTGCAGAGGCTTGGGGAATAAGAGGAATCACTTCAAATCCATACCAGACCTGGGTTGGTTGCAATTGTAAACTACAGGCAATATGTTATTGAATATACCTGAATACACAGCGTATTCTACTGTAGTGGCATTGCCCTCTGTTAAGTGTTTACACGTTTTCTGAAACTATACCTCATTTTCTAACCTCTACACACAAAACAAAATACACAAAATGCAAAAACATACATATCTTATAATGATACACACACTCCACAAAATGAATAGATCTTGCACATCAATGTACTGAGTGAAAAAAAAGGCTGCTTTATTTTCTGTGACACTTTTATTCATGTATAACCCTTCCTCTCCACCTACTTCTCTCAACAATGTTGCCATCCATTCATCTCCGAAACAGGAGAGCTCACCTTTGGCCCTCTGCTCTGGTTTGTAATTGAACAATGTTTGTGCCTGTGAGAAGTCCACGTGGCCAGTTGGTAATTTCAGTTGAGCTTTTTGAGCGGTAGTGCTTTCCCACGCAAATACAAGATATTGTAGTTATGAAGATTGTGCCAAAAACACAGGATTGTCTGCAGTGTTTTGCAAAATGTGTGATTTAGAACTGCATGATGGAGTGAAAAGCAAAAAATGTTCCTGTGTTTTTGCAGAATTGACTCAAGGGGTTGGTTATTGTGTCTCAAGTTGCGGCGTGTGAACAACGGAGAAAAACTGTAAAATTTCTCTCTTTCTCTCTCGCTCTCTCTCTCTGTCACCACTCACTTGCTGACTAACTAAAATGAACCATATTTTACCTAAAGTTCTGTTCTGTTCCCAGCATGACAGAAGAAATGAAAACATAAACATGGCTATATGAGTGTGCTGCGGTGTCCTGTGGATGCTACATCATAACAGCTCAGATAAATGAGGCCTATCCCAGCAGTAGAGTGAGAGGAGTTGGCCCGGCACTGCGGTGACAGAGGAGTGTGTGGAGGATCCTGGCTGGCACGCCGCAACTTTGGAGGAGTATCCACATTACCTTGGAAATGTCACAGGGACAAAATGGGAGTGACCCTGCTGTCCCGGCGGTGACATCATCCATCTATCCTGCCACGATGGGCCTTTGGAAGCATCAAGCTCCATCTGTTCCCAGAGCCCATGGGGAGGGAAGAGGATATGAAAAAGAGAGAGGAAGAGTCATGATTCAAGGCCTCTGACTGGAGATCAGTTAGACTATTAAACTCTGGTCGGTGAACTCTGAGAGCGGCGGAACAATAGATGAGCGATTTCAAACTGATCTACCTACAGTGTCTGACAGCTCTCTTGATAGGGAATAAAAAGTCATTTTGTTCAAATGTCATTGTTTTGCCAAGGGATGCGATAGGTTGTGTAGAATTTCCTCGCTATGATGTTGTTTCCACGTTGTCACATATAATTGATGCACAGAGGTTTATTCTCCGGTGGCTGGCGGAGGCAGATGGGGGGAGGTCACATTGTCAGCTGGCATTTCAGCGGTGCACACAACTGACCAGGGATCTTCCTTGGAGAGTCCGCCTGCCTCTGTCTCGGCGTCCCTGGGCAAAACTACGTTTGTCATTTTGCATCTCGATTTCTCCAAAGGTTGCATATTCAAGCAAATGTCGGGGCGCTAAACGTGAAGAGGAACAAGGATGTTATGATGATTGATTATGATGTCAGGAGGTAGTTGTCAGTTGTTATGAACTTACTGTTATGAACATGACACCAATTGCCACATTGGTGGTAACACTGTGTGATATTATGACAGAAGATCTTTATGCTGAGAAAAATAAGGGCTAAATAACCTTGTGAATCTAGTCCACCGTTTAGTATTTTCATATATAATATAGTTGATGCTGTTCTAGTTTGCTCCAGAATCACCGTCTGACTTCTTTCTGTTCATTAGAGGACGAAATAGCGTTCAAAACCACATGACAGGTCCTTCAAACACTGCTTTAAGTTTCTTATAATGAATTTCCCTGAGGTGTTATCCCACCACAGTCAACATCAATTTGCACAGACACAGTTTGCAAAGTTAGTTTCACAATGAAAACATGTACCGTGATGAATTGTCAAGTCAAGTCAAGTCAAGTTTATTTATAACCCTTAATCGCAAACAAGCCTCAAAGGACTTTACAGGCCTAACTAGGCCAGGCTGATGGACAATCGTACATATGACACGATCACTTCAGCAATTATCAATCAGTTATGATAAATGTTTACAGACTACGATCAGAGCAAAAACACATTGTGAATTGTGCCCTGTGAGACACCCCAAATGTCTGTTTCAACATTTTCAGCGTTTTGAAAATCTGGAAAAAGCCTTTTGGTCTCCATTAAAGGGGAATTCCTGTGTCTGACAGCATTTGATAGCATAACATTTTCCATCTTTCAATCAAAGTTTCTTTAATCTGTTCTTGATGTTATTTTTATTAACAACATTCTCAACAATTTTGGGACTTCCCTGTGATTAATTAAAGAGTTAAACTCATCGCTGTTGTTTTCCTCAAGTGAATAACCTCTAAGCAGACCTCTCCTAGAGTACATAATATGACTTGACACTGTGGTGCTCAGTGTGTTGGGTGACAATAGGGTGAAGCAGTTGTCAGGGGTCCTTTGGATTTAATGAGAACACACACCAACACAAAAGAGCTGAACTTTGAGGGTAGACTACAATTGGTTGGAGAGTTAATGAACCAAAGCCATGATAGAGCATGTTCTCAGGGGACATTATCAACAACAGTCCAGCATTTCCTCTGCTACTGTGCTGATTGACTTGGCCTCAAATTGCCTGCGATGCTTCTCTCGGCTTGTGAGGTAAGCTGCACAGTGGCCTGCTGGCCGCACTCTTGTCTAGTCTGACAACGAAGAACAAAAGGAATTTCAAAGGTGTCCCTCATCTGCCTTTGTCAGCTTGATTAGGCTTGATTATTATGACTTGAGGAGGTTTCAAAGGGGCCTTTCCTGATTAAGTTCATCAGAGGCTGAGGAAAGACAAACAGGAACCCCAACATGCAGAGATTAGTCAGAGAGATGTGAGAGTGAGAAAGAAAGAAAGAAAGAAAGAAAGAAAGAAAGAAAGGAACAAACAAACAAACAAACAAACAAACACAAAGACATGCAGATATTGCAGAACAATCAAGTGGAGTCAGGAGTGTTTATTGGCTTCCTGAGGGGAGTAACACATTTAGCCATCACACTGAGTTTGAAGTGTCTACTTAAGTTTCATAGTAAGTTATAAAGAGACAACAGTCAAGTTGAATGCACACATCTCTACTTAACAAACAAGAAGTGACGGATTGAAACTTGAGAGCAAAATACAGCAGCTTGCGAGTGCTCCGTCCAGTGAAAGTTCCAGAAAAAGATCTTTCTCGTCCCTTTGTTTTCCTTTGGTTTCCTTTGGTATAAAGCGATCTCAAATCAGCTGGGCTGGTGAACATGAGTGTGTTGTGTACAGTTTACTGACATCACATGATCACATGATTTCTGGGTTTTGAAGTTCAAATTTTCCCAACGGTTACCTCTCACTGCCATCGGAAGCCGCCAACATGTGAAGTTGCCTAGAACGGCTTTAGGGATAAAATACATAGCTGTGACCTTCTGTAATTCATAACGTGAACATGTATTGATCCCAGTAAGGAAACTCTTTGTCCCCTCCCCCTCCTGGGAGGTCAGAGGTCAGATATAGAACAGTGTTCAAGACACTTCAACAGGGTGGATGCTTTCAGCCCTTACAACAAGGGTCCATAGAGACTAGTCATCTAAACCCTTGGTAATCTGAGTCTTTTCTCTGACTGGCTGTAGTTAGGACAGCCACTCAGGAACAAGAGACAGCCACTCCACAGAAGAGAGGTGAAGGTGATCATTGCTATTGCTTTAAACAGTTTCCTCTTTATGTGGCGTGAAGAGGAGGCAAGAGAATTATCTCAGTGTAACATGGCCGAAAGCTATGGGATAACAACCATGCTATAAGGTATACATTTATAGCCGCATTGTGTGAATTTACCATTATAATAGAGATTCGCTTATATCTAGAACATTGTAAAGCTTGCAACTCAATTTGTGTACTGCTTTAAGAATCAACAAATATTTTTGGATGCATGCCAATATAACCTTATGTAAAGATTAGCTCCTTAGCCAATAAGGGCTGCACGGAAAGATGTGGGATTGTCAGTTTCCAAAGACCATGGGGAGTTTTTACAGAGAATTGGGCCTATGACAAATTTAGGCCCTCACAAGCTTTAGAAGCCTCCCCATTTCAAATATTGAAACTGTAGTGTGAAAATGTAATAAAAAATACATTGTGTCCCAGCTGTAGAAAAGCCTGTTCTTGTTCATCTGTGTATTTGAGGTTGATGAATACCCACTTCCCTCCATCATTGGATAGTACTTCATTGCCAAAATCGACTGAGCCGTTGCCATTTAATGTCGACTAATGTTGACCATGGAGAAGTCATGTTGTGAGCTGGAAGGTAGTAAGCGGAGGACATCATTTTTCCTGACAAACCCCAAAGCGACCAAAACCTTTTGCTCGGTTGTCTTGACCACAGCGTCAATCAATTTCCAACAGCGAGATGGTGAAAACATGTGAGAGTTTGTTACACTCAGTTTTATAATGTTAAGCTACTTCAGATTGTTTATGCCTCTAATAATAAGCAGTGCAGCACCATTGATTTTTAAGATTTAGATTGGATTAGAAAGGTTACAGCTGGTTTTTACAAGATGTGACAATCATTTTACTGTCTTTGGACTTATAAAAAACATTTATGTGGGAGACAATTCATTGTATTGTTTCAAATATCAGCTTTATGAGACTCTGGGTTTGAATAGAGATCTTTTAGCATATGAAGTTGCTGTACCTTATCTTGCCCAGGAAACAGAGTTGCTAGATGCTGAAAAGCTAGTTGATCATACATCATATTTTCCAATCAGTTTCAAAAATGGTGTATATGTTTTGACAAAATATAACCTTGATGGTGTCATTGCACTTAAAAATGGAAATGAATAACCATACTGGATATGGTTTGGAAGGAGTGGTGAGTTGATACTGCTGACCTTTGATTTGTTACTGCTTTGTAAATAAATGTGTTGATGTTGACACAACACCAGTATTTGTTCAGTACATGTGCATGTAAAATAACTAACTTTAAGATTTACTAACTAAGAGAAAAAAAGACAAATATTCTTAAAACAATCTTAATAATCTTACACACAACTCTTGCATAGTATATTATTCTCAAAACAAGATCAATAAGACTTCACGGCTAGAGTTTGTGCAGTGTAGGAGTGGACTTTAATGGTGTTTATGTCAGATAATAGTTCTATTACAAATACTCAGTGGCATGTGTTGGGATCTATGGACAGGACAATCAGCACATTTCCTGTAGTATTAGGTACGATATTTACACTTCATAGAAAGCTAGCTGGCAAGGGCGTCTGCTGTGACTAGAATATAGGGACAGATCATTCAGCTTGCTTGAACTGATTCATAATATATGATAAATCAAATGCCCGGAATGAAATTACAACCCATATTACAGGTTCGTGGATGTAATGAGTTTGGGTGGTTGAAAGGCGAGGTGTTCACCCCTGCTGGGACTCAGGTTACATGTCAAATTTCATTATTCGATTTCATTCCATTCTCACTCGACTGACACACAATAATAGTGCACTTCCTAAATTGTATCAAAACGAAAAGGGAATAACTCACCAGCACATAACCTCCAGCAATCAATGAGTCGCTTTCACAAATCAGGTCCAGCCAGGCGTGTTCCCCGTAAAGAGGTAGATTCTCTCAAGAGGCTCCATTCTTTGAATCCAATCGATACCCTTTGTCTATTTCCACTTAGCCTGTTGTGGGTCAGAGTCTGTGTTTCAGATGGGGCATAAAAACCGCTGGACACTTTCTCAGCAAGACCCCTTGTGCTGCGGAGAGACAAAATACCGTCTCACCTCAGGCAATCTGTTTGCATTTAGCTTTGCTCGAAAGACGTGCTTTACCAAATCCAAGGTGGGATTCCACATGAGTTGATTTTTTGCAGCATTTTGACTGAGTGAGAGAACTTTGCGTGTTGTTTTTGACGAACTAGAGACCTTGAAAGGGACTCTATTATGATCAATTTCCTCTTTTTATACACACATACCTCCAAAAGATGTTTAATGAAGACATAGCTGACATTTGATTTTGTTTGAGTGGTTGAAGTTAATTCTTTTTTCTTCCCCTCACTAACACTAAACACTGATATCACGAAAACTGAATCATATGGGACCAGAACTGTTTCACTCTAAGTCTGTGTTGGAGAACTTTGTGTGGTAGCTGTCTGTCTCACATGTTATAATGTCAATTAAGAACTTCAGAAAGGCTAGACCCATTTGGATGTTGTAAGATAGCAGATGGTTGACCTTTTCTGACCTGTTTTCTAATGCCACCATTGTGCTGGAGGAAAAGTCAGAGGCAGCATAAGGTCAGGCAAAAATATGCTGACAATTTACAGTCATGCAAGGCTGCAAAACTGCAGCATCATATTTATTGTAACGCTAATGCGCATACATACATGCAGGCAACCTACAGAGAGACATGCGACTCATGAGGCAATCAATATGACTGAAATGTGGTATTGCTTTGATGACAAAGCCATCAAAGGAGTAATGGAGCGAGGCCACCTCGGTCTGTATCGTCTGTCCCAGTAATATTTCACTTTAACATTTAACATCCTTAAGTGGAGAAATGTCTGTGGACAACCGGGTGGCTTGACAGCTAGGTAGTTTTTCAGTGCAGTGGCAGATTTACTGTCAGGTCCACAGTGTGTGTGTGTGTGTGTGTGTGTGTGTGTGTGTGTATTAGTCTTGTTTATTTAGTATACTTCTTAGATATGCTATTTCTGAATTTAGACTATCGCCCCCATGGATTTAGACTACTGTTAGTGCGAAGTGCTTTATATCCCTGTTTTAACAAAGATGCAATCCTAACAGCAAGAGCCACGTCTAAAAAGATGGAAATGACTTTCAAGCCTCTGTGTTAGCAGTGAGACGTAACACACATACCCACATATGCTTCAGGCAAAAAGCAAAGCTCTTTAATTGGGCCCTGGGAGAAAACACAAGCACGATTCTTCCAACAATTCATTATGCATTTAACAGATGATTAACATTGCTGAAATGCATTATGTTTCCACATTCTCACTCTCATTTCTATTGCAACTGTGATTTTACAATCAGTAAATCTCCGTTATGCACACAGCATAGAGGCAATAACCTCATCACATAAGTGTCCTCAGAGCAGAAGAAACACACAAACAACATCATCAAGCTGAACTAACCTCCTCCTCCTCTCCAGGGAATTGTATGCAACACAATCAAAACTGATTTACTGAATGTGATTGAATTACAATATGTGAGTCACTGCCAAAATAAGCACAAACATTAAGCACCTGAACTGTTCGCCATCAAACCAGCTTCAATATACTTTGGAATAAATTCGACAGGCATATGGATCTCTCTTGCGATGTGACACCACTCTTAAATGAGAAATGTCGTGATTTAATGTTTTGTTGATGATGGTGTAATTGCCTCACATAGAGTTGGTTTCTGGTGACTGAAATTGCATTTGATTTATAATCATTGTCATACTTCTCACACCATTCAGTGGCCACACCTGGAATAGATCTTTCCCATTACATTACATTACATTACAGGCATTTGATGCTTTTATCCAAAGCGACTTACAATAAGTGCATTCAACATAGGCAGGCAAGAGAACTACTAGTCACCAGAAACCGTAAGTGCATTTCCTTCCTAAACAAGCATCTAAGAGCAGAACCAGTGTTTAAAAGTGCAATAAGTTAGCTACCTACTTTTAATTAAAGAAATGAGACAAATAAGTAAATAAACAAGAGCTAAGACAAATAAGTGAAGCCAAAGAAGCAAGAGCTAAGAGGAAGGGTCAGGGTAGTGTTTCTTGGATAGAAATTAGGATAGAAATATCTCACGGTGGTCTCTCCAAATGGCTTTTTATTGATTACCCATTAGGGGGATGAGTGCCACCTAATACACCTAATACACCTAAATGCCAGGAAAATACACCTTACAGAACCAGCAAACATTTTGATGTTGAATACATGTTAATACGATGGCCTGCAATAACGCCGAAAACCTGTATAGATATAGCACCAAAAGGAAAATTGAGACCACGCCCATCGTTTATGGCTGCTACCTGCATCGTTTTGTAAAATCAGGAGCTAAACATCTTTCTGATTGCAATTTAAGACAGTTTCCAAAGCTGTTTTAATATGAATTTTTACCAACAAATATCATATTGTGAACATTTTGTGTAGGTTATGTAACCCTAAGGGGTTTGACTTGGCCTTCTGCACGTTGACCGTCAAATTCTTGCTGGGGATTTTCAGCATACTTTGCAAGTAGTTTTAATTGCGTGTGAGAGAGACAGAGCGAGAGAGAGAGAGAGAAAGAGAGAGACACAGGGGGGAAATAATAAGAGAAGAACAGGTGCTGTCTCTGCAGGACAGCCAGTTGCACTCAGGATGGGGTGTGAAGTCACACCCACACTCCCTGGAACAATGAGAATAACCAAAGCTAGCTTGATACCTGGCTCCAACATCGAGCCATGATCACTTTGGTCATGCGTGCCTTTACATCTGGTTGGATAAACAAACAATCCATTTGATATGATGCTGCGTTGAACTTGACTGAACTCTGTTGATGAGCATCTTTCACCAGTAGTGGAGCTCATCACATTGTCCAAATACAGACTGCGGGGTGCCAGGCCACTCTCAGCCATCACAAGCTGAGTGAATGCCCTCTTTATTATGGACTAATCAAAAATGCAGTGAAATTCCCATTACGTTTCTCACAGCAATGTCAGGTGCTTTTTGCTGCATATGCCTGCACTCAGTTTTGGAAGACGTTCTTCTGTGTTTCATAAAATTCCTATCTCAAAAGTGTCTCGTCCTTTCCATCTCTATTATATTTTGGCTAAACCTGACTTAAATGTTGAAAGCCCAGAAGCTTGTTCAAGAAAGCACTGTGCTGAAGTTTAGTGTGTGCTGTAGAAATCAACATACAAACATATACGACACATAGGAAAGACTAGCCATATTTCTGTACAGTGAAATTGGTATAGGATTAATTCTATCAACAATTTAGTCTTAAACAAAACTGAGTGACCAACACATGGTGAGGAAAGTGTAATTATTTTGGTTATCAAGACATTAGTAATAATTAAGTTTGTATCAGTAATAATAAGTAGTTAATGGCCTAATTCAGCTATGATGATCAGCCTCTGAATGAAATCCCCCCCAA